>CAUYRH010161464.1:0-10188 GCA_963574655.1 Perodicticus potto
TGGTCTGGGAGAATATTTTATGATGAGGACGCCGCCAGGAAATCAAAGCAACACCAAAAATACATTGCTGGTATCTGATCAAACTAAAAAGCTTTTGCAAGCTCAGTGCCTGTGGCTCAAGCGACAAAGGTGACAGCCACATACACCTGAGGTGGCAGGTCCAAATCCAGCCCAGGCCTGCCAAACACAATGACAGCTGCAACCCAAAAATATCCAGGTGTTGTGGCAGGTGCCTGTAGTCTCAGCTACTTGGAAGGGAGAGGTGAGAGAATCACTTCAGCCCAGGACTTGGAGGTTGCTGTGAGCTGTGATGTCATGGCACTCTATCCAGGGTGACAGCTTGAGGCTCTGTCTAAAACTAAATAAATAAATAAATAAATAGCTTTTGCACAGCCAAGAGCACAGTAAGTAAAGCAAACAGACAACCTTCAGAATGGGAGATTTTTGCAGGTTATACTTCCAACAAAGGTCTGATACTTAGAATCTACAGAGAACTCAAACTAATCAATAAGCAAAGAATAAATAACCCCATTTCTATGTGGGCAATAGACTTGAACAGAAATTTCTCTGATGAAGACAGGCATGGTCTCTGAACACATGAAAAACTGCTTATCATCCTTCATCATCAAAGAAATGCAAATCAAAACCACTTTGAGATATCATCTAATTCCAGTAAGATTAGCCCACATTACAAAATCCCAAAACTACAGATGTTGACATGGATGCGGAGAAGGGAACACTTCTACACTGCTGGCGGGAATGCAAGCTAATAGCACCTTTTGGAAAGAAGTTTGGAGAATGCTTAAGGAACTAAAAGTAGACATACCAGTCAATCCTGCAATTCCTCTACTAGGTATATATGCATATGATCAAAAATCATTTTACAACAAAGACGTTTGCACCAGAATGTTTATTGCAGCCCAGTCCATAATAATCAAGACATGGCAACAGCCCAAGTGCCCATTAACCCATGAATGGATCAACAAATTGTGGTATATGTACACCATGGAATACTATGCAGCCATTGAAAAAGATGGAGACTTCACATCTATTATGTTTACCTGGATGGAGCTAGAACATATTCACCTTAGTACAGTATCTCAAGAATGGAAAAGAAGTATCCAATGTACTCAATACTACTATGAAATCAATATATAATCACCTACACACTTATACGAATGGCAAAACATAACTGTAGTCCAGGAAGTAGAAGGGAAGAAGAGAGAGAGGGGAAGGGAAGGGAGACATGGGAGGAGGGAGGGTATTTGTGGGAACCTCACCTAATATGCATGATGCAATAGTACATTTCAAAACTATTAAGAAATGAGTATAATTGTGATAGAAGTATTCTTTCTTCAATGTAAGCATTTCACAGTGTATATCGAAGCAGTACCCTGAACCCCATAAATGCATCAATATACAAAGTTATGAATTAATAAAAAATAATTTTAAAAAAAGAAAGAAAGAAAACTGTGTGTGTGTGCGTGTGCATGTGCATATGTGTGTGTGTGGAGACAGAGAAAGGGAGAAAATCACATGGAAAAAATGTCCTCCATCTACTTGATAGGAATACAAGTATTTATCCTGATATTCCTTCAACCTAGACTTAAAATTTATAAAAGCTAAAACATATGAGTAGGGAAATACTAGGACTAGAAATATTATAATATGTACGTGTGTGTGTGCAATAGTACATGTAAGTACATATTAATCTATGTATACATATATACTAGGTCCCTGGGTCCTCCTATATTTCAAGTCATACAGGACAGTCTGTCAGAGAATTACCATGTCACTGATGCTGGGGGAGGTTCCAATACTGAGCCTAGAGAAGCCGATACCTTAGTTTTCAGCATGCAGAATTGGAACGCAGAAGAAGAGAAATAATTACATAACTTCTTGAGTAGCCTATAATTCCAATTAAGACTGGAACTGTAGATTGGCCTCCCCCAAACCAAAAGGCAAGTCAGGGGGTCAAAATGTGACACCTGAGCACACTGTGCTTCCTTTAATTGTAGTACTGAGCACACTGTATGTAATTATAAATAACTGCACGTGAAACTCAAATCCTCGAGGCCAGAGATCAGAGACTCCATTTCAGTTGTCCCTGTGTGCCTAATGCTTAACTAAAGTTCACCACTTAATAAATAAAGTTTCAAAAGCTGTAGGAATGAAGACAAAGAATGTGGCAGAGCTCCTATGAGTCCAGTCAGGAATAAGCCTTTCTGCATAGGGTCCAGCACTCAGCCATAATTGCCTCCCAACACACAATGGACCCATGGTCTCCCAGCTACTCTCTCCGATCTGGAAGATCTTTGTCCTTCCAGGGACAGACAAAAGGCTGTGTCCTCAATGTCCTGGTCTTAGACCTTCTCTGCTCTATGCTGTTTGCAGCTTGTACACATCTCCATTAGAACACTTGTCACAGGCTATTGAGATTACACTTGGCCTTGATTTCCTATTCTAGTTCCTGAAGGGCATCACTGAAGCCAGACCAACATTGGACGTCTACATTACTGAGCAGAAGGATTGTCCCAGGGAGGGCTTTTGGTATGTCCCTTGGATAAACCTACATGTAAGCCATAGGTGTGAATAAATACCCTAAAATCTATTCATTGATGGATTCAACAACAAACCCCTTACTGAGTTCACATCACATTCTAAGCAATTCTCTCCCTACTTTTTCCACAGCCCAGCCAAGGAGAACACCCAGGCAGGCACTCTCCTCACTGGCAGGGAGATTGGCAGAAGCGCAAGGACTGAGGAATCAGAAGCCAATATGTAGAAACACAAACGCTCACTTAAGATGTTTCTGCAGTTCAGCCCATAGGTCTCCTCATGTTTTCAATGTAGTTTCTAGAACAAAGGGAGGCCCTTGGCGATGGAGCAAAGACAAGGAAAAATTCATGGGTTGAATGATCAACCATCTCCTAAGACAGCAAAACAGAGAGATGGGAGAGCTCCCAGGAAACACGCCTGCCATGTTCATCTCTCCTGTCTTAGGGCACTTTACACTCCGTCTGTCTCCTCAGGTTACTTGACTCATAGTTGCTGATAGAGAGAACAGTGTCCCCACAGTGCCCTTGAGGACAGTCTCAGTAGGTGGGCCTGCCTGACTTGGATGAGCAACCTGGGTGCTAAGAGGCTGCAGAGGGAGAGACTGCATTGACCCTGAGATTCTGGAAGGCTGGCACGTGGAGAGGCTTAGAAAATGTTCTGTGTGACTCCAAATGGCAGAGCTGATATCACTGAGAAGCGCAGTAAAAGAACGATTTCCTGAGGTGTGGCAGAATGGGTGTGGTGCACCTTGAACCCAAAGAGGTGACGATTCTAGTCCCCCCTGTCCCTCCATAGCTCAGTTACCCAAGTATTTCATTTGCCTTGTTACCCTCCTTCCCAATGCACATACCGCATATGTTTCTTATTGCTCAGGAGAAAGTAAACAGAGAATCTCCTCAGTGGCCTTGGCCCAGTGTCTCTGGGGAGAAGCACCTGACCAGGGCATCTGGCTAGGGGTATAAAGACAGAGTATCAGCTACAGTCTTCCTGGACTCCTGAAGGACGTGGAGAGGCAAAAAGTGTTACAACAACAATCAGGGTGAGAAATGTGCAGTCTGACACAATCTCTCTATGCTATTTAGAAGGGTGGGGTCTGCACAGTGAGTCTGAGATCCCCTCTGCTGCCAGGAGGAGGAGGCAGTGCAATGTGGGATGAGCAAATATCAGGAGATGGAATGGAAGTAAGGAGGCCCGGATTTCCAGAGCTGGCAGGATTAGGCCTCTACCTCAGGGTGAGAAAGGAAGGCAGCTCCTTTCCTGAGCACAGAGATTCTTCAGTTCAGGTTGTTATTCAGAAATCCAGATTCTCTGATCAAGCAGATTCTTCCCGTTTGGTTTCTCTAAGTAGAGCACCCCTGTGAAAGAGTCCTAGACCTCATCTCAGGTAGCGTCCTAGGGATGGTCTGAATGTTTCTTTTTATATATCAGCTCTAACTATGGGACTATCCTTCATATTCTCCTGAATAGGAAGAGTCTTTTGGTGAAATCACTTCCCCTTTGGGTAAGAGAAATGAAGCATGCTGAATTCTTCCCTTTGATTTTAGGCAACTTCACTCCCCCAGACATGAAAAGTTATAGATTAACAGAGTGTTGGGATATTAAAGTAGAAGTGATTAAAAATATCATTCACATGTTTCATACTTCCACTGGGAGGAGTTATAATTTTTAAATGGCTTTAGCTCTTTAGTGCCCCAGAGATAATAACTAAAGACCAAACTTAGTTTGATTTCCACAATTAAGAGATCTAGTATAATGCTTAATGATTTTATGGGTTCAAGGACACAATGGCAATCCAAACTACCTACTAAAATAGGAAGTTTAGTAAAGGAATGAGAACAAAACCAAAAATTTACATTCAATACACAGAATCTGATCTTTATCTAACATTCACAATACATGAAAAAGAATGGGAAGATCATTATATAGAGATAAAGAAGACCTTCGTTTGATTGTGTAAGAGCTGTCCCAAGTTTCGGCAGCTTGTATTAAAAGGTATCATATTTTATTCCTTGAGTTTTTAGAGGACCTGAATACGAATTAAGGAACAACATCAAATACTAAGATAGGGGATAGAGAGTTTGTCAATCATTTGAGATAATCCTTGTCAATACAGGATGAAAGAAAGGGAAGTCACATTAATTCCAAGAACATTTATCCTCAGATTCCTGAAAGTTAAATGTAGAATTTAAAATTAGTCTTCTATTCTTTGTTTTCAGATTACTATGAGGGTACAAATGTTTAGGTTACATTGTTTCCCAAGTAAATGGGAGTCCTTTATGCAGGGTGATGTGCTAAACACCGTCACACTGGGCACATTAGGTGAGATCCCACCAATTTCCCTCCTGCCTCCCTTCCCCTCTATACCTTCTCTTCCCTTCCCCTTGCTAGACTGTAACTGTGTTTTCCTTTCCTGTGGGTATGTTGTTGTTTATATATTTATTTCATATTAGTATTGAGCACATTGGGTAATATTTTTCCCCCTTCTTATGCTACTTTACTAAGAAGAATGTGTTTCAACTACATTCAGGTAAACACTAAAGATGTAAAGTCTGCATCTTTTCTTACAGCTGAATAATACTGCATGGCATAGGAACACCACAGTTTGCTAAACCATTCATGGGTTAATGGGCACTTGTGTTGCTTCCATGTCTCAACGATTGCAAATTGAGCTGCAATAAACATCCTGGTGCAAAAGTCCTAGGGGTAAAATGATTTTTGTTCTTCTAGGTAGATACCTAGTAATATTGTCCTCTATTCTTGTTTATGCTACCAATCACAAAGAGAATATTTCTTGGATTCACTCTAATTAAACTTAAGTAATACTGAACAAAAATAGTGATTTTTTTTAATCTGAAGGAGCCATTTGTCTTTATGCAAATCATTATACATAGCTTAAGTTATGAACCCTGGAACTTAGAGGATGCTCTATTAAGAGTGAAAGTAGACAGGAACTAGATTATAAAATAAAGGAGTCTTCATCCAAAAATTTGTCCACTTGCATATTCACTGTTTAATTCTGCAATAAAATTTAAAAAGCAAGCAAATAAGCAACTTCAATGACAACAACAACAAACAAAGGACAGAGAGTTTGAAACATTAAAATTGGAATAGTAAGACTGAATGAGATTTCTGAAGAAATGTCGACAGGGTGAGTAAAAAGAAAGTCAAGAGCTGAGTAATAACAGGCAAACGGCTTTGTAAGAAGGTCCAAATGGGCCATAATGTGTTGTAAAAAGGTCTTAAGAGAAATAGGAAGAGAATCCTTCTGCAAAGCTCTAAATCATGTCACTATGAAGCATCACACGAGAACCTGTCTTCCAAGTAGTCTGACAAAACCAGCCCATGTTTCCCTGATCTCCAGTATCTAGTAAATCCAGTGGCCAATACAGAAGGTCTGAAACTGTTAAAAGTTTTAAGCCAGTAAAAGATCTAATACATATCCATACAAGAGAAAAACTCAGTTCAACTCAAGTTGGGGAGGGGAGAGGAGGAAAGAGGAAAAAGGGGGGAAGGGAGAACTGGTGCTCTGTCACCTAATGGGCACATTATAAGGGTATATGGCACAGCTCCTGGGTGCAGAACCCAACTACAACAGTGACTTAAACCAAACATTGTAACCTGATTGTTTGCACCCTCATATTAATCTGAAATTTTAAAAAATGTTCCATTTAAACAAAATGCCTTTTTTAAATAGAAAAAAAAAAGTTTTAAGCCAAATAGACCTTAATTTAAATTTGTATTCTTACTTTCATCCTATCCTGGAGAAACTCACTAAACCTCTCTCCTCCAGTTGTATGTTTTGAATATTATAATTATTGTCATTTGTATATTTTGTGAAAAATGTGACAATAATATCTATTTTATGTGGCTACCTCTGGGAATAAGAGATATTATTTACAAACCAACAAAAAAGTGAGATGTCTAATATCTGGATTATGAGAGAAAAATTAGAAAATATATTTGCTTAGCAACGAACACAAAAATTAGTGACATTAATACGAAGGACCACACTGAACTTTAAATGAACCTAAATTTATGCCTTTGATTCATGTTTCATTTGGTGTCTGTGGAAACTACCTTTAGGGAAGAAAAACGGAGTCCTCAGCCCTGCAGCTGTGGATTTCCAGACTGGACAGATGAAAGTGCTGAGTAATCTCAGGGGAGTGATCTCAAAAATGAGATCAAGACCTCAGGAAAGTTGCTCTAAGGTGCTGAACAAACTGTTTTTCTAGTTTCCTATATCTAGGAAATGTTGAGTGGGAAATGTTGAGTTAATGAAGTGAATGGATGATTCTGTGTGGTATCAACTGAGAAAAACCAGTTTCACAAGTTTGGAAAGGAGACTTTTATTTCTCATATAGAGTTACATCCTGGGCAGTGCCTGTGACTCAGTGAGTAGGGCGCTGGCCCCATATATGGAGGGTGGTAGGTTCGAGCCGAGCCCCGGCCAAACTGCAACAAAAAGATAGCCGGGCATTGTGGCAGGCACCTGTAGTCCCTGCTACTTGGGAGGTTGAGGCAAGAGAATTGCCTAAGTCCAAGAGCTAGAGGTTACTGGGAGCCATGAGCCACAACACTCTACCAAAGGTGACAAAATAACACTCTGCTTCTAAAAAAAGTAAAAAGTAACAATTACATCCTGCAGGCAAGCAAAAGCATAGCCTCTGGTACAATTCAAGAGCAGGCAGTTTGGGGGAAGGGAGGATGAGACAGAATTTAATGCTGAACAGGTTGGCCAAGTATACATATTCATCAGGGTATAAAGGAGCAGCTATGAATATTCACAAAGGAGGAGTTGCATGCATAGTAGGCTAACATGTATATAAAGTGTCCTAACTTCACTTTGGGATGGAGACTTAACATTTAAATGTATTCCAAGTTGTGGGTCATTGTGAAAGTTTTTAGATACACAAAAATCAAGAATTGCAAAATTTTCATGGATGAAAAAAAATGCAACACCAATAAGATGAGCTTGTTGAAACTTGCAGGGGTAAATCAGAAAGGACACTGTAGCCGCGTTTCTTGGAAGTGAAAAAATGAACTATAACACAGTCTGTCTCAAAACTTTCACAGGGACCTACATACAACCTTTACATCAAAAGGTAAGGCAGAGGACACAAAGTCCTCAGGGTCCAGCCTCCACACACTGTTCTGAACCACTCCATGGTAGCTGATCTTTTATCAGGAAGGAATACCAGTCAGTCACATGTCCGGAAACTGCAAAAACAGAGGGGCAACATTAGCTGATGGTGGCCAAAATCAGAGGAAGAGCAAGTCTTTTGAATAGGCTGGGCTTTGTTTAGCCCTTTGGAACGAGTGCAATGGTGAATAGGGAAGGAGAGGTATAAATGTATGTGTCTGGCCTCCCATCCAAGGATGGCCAAGAACTCCACTTTTGATGTTTCTATGGGGTGACTTTGGCCAAGAGGAAGTCCATTCAGTAGGTTGGGAACTTAGGTTTTTATTTCTCAAAGGCCATCTACAGCCTAAATGGCAAGGAAATCTAATGGCCTACAGTGATATTCTCTAGGCAAGCTATAAAAGAAGCCAAAATGTTTGAGTCTTCTCAGCAACCTGCTCAGAATCAATTTTCACTTCAATTTCCAAATTTTCCTGTACCTATTTGCATTCTCAACCTGAAACTTTATCATTACTGGGACTCACTTAAAACAGAAAGTTAATGATTTGCATCTGAGCCTTCTCTTGCTTTAATGGACATAACTATATGTCTTTTTTCATTTTAGTTCAAATTCTTCCCTTCCCTGTCTACCAATGAAGTTAATTATCAGATTGTAATGAAGTAAATATCAAAGCACTTAGAGAGTACTGCATAATTCATTTCAATACAATACCAATGAAAACCAGAACAAAGGCAAGACCATGTGATGATGGTAGTGATGGTGGTGAGCATTTGGAGTATGCTTTAAATTTTAAAGAATATTGACAAACACTTTCATGTAGTGACAACACTGTATGGAGAGTGAAAAAATACAGAGTGGCAGTTGGCAGCAAGGAAATTCTTTAAGAATACAATATGTTATCTTTTATTCTTGAATATGCTGAGAGTGAATGTTAAGGGTTCTGCACCACAAAAATGAAAACTGCATGTTTTCATGGATGAAAAAATGTAAGCTGGATTTCATCATTTCACAATTTATATATACCAGAAAACATTATGTTGTATATGATGAATACATATATTTTATGTCAAGTTTAAAAATAAATAAATTAGGAAAAACAATTACTAAATTGTCCACCTCAGTCAATTCCATTCTGCTAGGTAGGGAAAAATTAAACTACTTTTACTTTTTTTTTTTTTTTGCAGTTTTTGGCCAGGACTGGGTTTGAACCCACCACCTCTGGGATATGGGGCTGGCGTCCTCCTCCTTTGAGCCACAGGCGCTGCCCTTAACAGATTTTTCCAACATGCATTTATTTTCACAAATATCAATTAATGCATGCACACCTTTCACACTGCTTGACAAGTTATTACAATGCTAAGGCTAATAAAGTGGCTAACAATTAATGGAAAAGTTTACACAAGAAAATGACTTCTAAATGGCAGGTGTCCCATCGGTGTTCTTCTGTCTGCCAAGACTGCACAGCTTAATCTCTGGAGTTCTCACCTGCCTTCAGAGGATGCTCTCTCCCCAGTCCTATGCCAACATCTGCTTCTTCCAACCACCTACTTTCCTCATGATTGGCATCCCAGGGCTTGAGGCCATCCACGGCTGGATCTCCATCCCTTTCTCCTCTATGTACACCATGGCTCTCACAGGGAACTGCCTGATCCTCCTGGCTGTGAAGAGGACCCCCAGCCTGCACCAGCCCATGTACTTCTTCCTGTCTATGCTGGCCCTCACCGATGTGGGCCTCATCTTGTCCACACTGCCCACCAACATGGCTGTGCTCTGGTTTGATCATCGGCTCATCGGCTTCAACACCTGCCTGATCCAGATGTTTTTCCTGCACTCCTTCTCTGTGGTGGAGTCCTCGGTGCTCCTGGCCATGTCATTTGACCGCTTTGTGGCCATCTCCAATCCCCTGCGCTATGCAGCTGTCCTCACAAACAATGTCATCCTCAGTATTGGGCTGGCCATCATGGCCCGCGCTACCTTGTGTCTCTTCCCTGTGCCATTTCTGATTAAGCGACTAAACTTCTGTCCTGGCAAGAACCTCCTGTCCCATTCATTCTGTTTCCACTCTGATGTGATGAGATTGGCCTGTGATGACATCACCATCAACATACGCTATGGGCTCTTTGTGGTTTTGTCCACATGTGGCATAGACGCCCTGCTCATAATCCTATCCTATACTCTCATCCTGCGCACAGTCATGGGTCTAGCGTCTCCCAGGGAGAGAGTCCGGGCCTTCAACACCTGTATTTCCCACATTCTAGCTGTATTTGTCTTCTTTATTCCAGTTATCACCATATCTATGATCCACCGTTTTGGAAGGCACCTGCCCCATGTTGTACATGCCCTTGTAGCCTATGTATACCTGATGGTGCCTCCTGTGCTCAACCCCATCATCTACAGTGTGAAATCCAAGCCCATCAGGGAGGCCATGCTAAGGGTGCTGAAAGGGAAGAGGCAAGGCTGATGAACTAGTAAAACACACAAAGCGTCT
>CAUYRH010161466.1:0-20343 GCA_963574655.1 Perodicticus potto
CCCCACTTGAAATCTCTCCCTCTACCAGGAGCTTTGGTGTTTTCTGTATTCTTTTCTGTAAATCAATTCTGTCTTACCACGGAGGGGTGGGGGTGGGGAAATAATGTAATGAAGAATAATAAAATACATATATTTAAAAAGTTAAAAAAAAAAAAAGAAATATTCTCCAGAGCCATCTAAGTTGTTGCAAATGACATTATTTCATTCCTTTTTATGACTGAGTGATGTTTTTCTGGTTTATTGGAGTTGGTTTTCTATTTTCTTTTGGATTTCATTGAACTTCCTTACAATCCATATTTGGAGTTCTTTATCTGTCATTTCAGTCTTTTCATTCTGATTAGCATCTGTTAGTACAGAGCTTATGTGTTCCTTTAGGGGTGACTTTTCATTCTAATTTTTCATGTTAGTGAAATTTTGCAATGATTTCTCCCCAAAGGAGCAACTGCTCCTTTTTGTTTTTGGATTTTCTTTCTTTCTTTTTTTCTTTTTTGTGGTTTTTGGCTGGGACCAGCGCCCTACTCTTTGAGCCACAGGCACCACCCCTGTTTTTGGATTTTCTTGTGTTTGGTAAAGTACCCCTTTTACTCCTAAGGATGTGCCTTTAACATATGTTTGGTAAGGACCTTTGTCCTTACTTGCAGGTATTTTGATGGAGATCTAGGATTTGGATGGATACCTTTGTTATAACTGTCCTTGCAGGTGTTTTTCTCCATTGATAGTCATTTTTATGCTGTAACAGTGGCATGCTATTTGTGTGGGTAGATACCTGTCTTTTGTCAACAGGGGAGATGGAGATCTTTGAAATCATTTTTCCACAGCCCTGTGGTCTCCTTGTAGTATAAATTATACTGAGATGCCTACTTTAATTTTTAAGTGGGTAAGATTCAGCCACACCCTGTATGATTGAATCAGTAAATGCTGTAGTAGAGAGTACAAGTTGTTCTCCCTGCCAGGCCGGGGCACTTGCAGGAAAGAGCCCCTCCCGGCCCCCCGCCCCCCGCTGTGGTGTTTTCTGGGGACCCTGTGACCAGCTCTAGCCAATCAGGAGAAGCACTTGGATGCTCCGGGTGGTGGATGGATCCCTGGAGCTCACAGGGGACAACTTATTCTCCGCAACAGCAGCTGTGGGTGGAGAAGTGAGGCTGGGTGGTGCTGGGTCAGGGGAGCCTACTCCTCAGGCTCTAGAAGGGCAGGCACAAGAGCTGTCTCAGCAGCGGATCAAGGGTCAGCTTCCAGACCTCCGGGAAACGCCCCCAGGGCAGGGCTGAAGTGGCTCTGCCTAGAAGTTTTGCCCTTCTCCCCTTCCCTGGTCTGCAGGTCTCCTTCTAGTGTCAGGAGCTAGCAGAGCTCAGTAGCAGTGGTGCTGCAGGGAGGGAGCATCCCTGCCAAGGCCCCTGCCTGGGACTGAGAGCCCAGCTTTGGGGGGACGCCCCGAAAGTGCTCTGGGGCTGATCCTCCTCCCCACTGTCGCTTTACCTCTACCTGAGTGAGCTCCTTCGCTTCCAAAGATTAACTCCCACATCACTCTCTGTGGCCCCAAGCAATGTGATCAAGTCCTTGGGGTACAGGATCTGTCCTTGGGGCCTGTCTTCTGATGCTCCAAGTTGAATCCCTGAGCATAATTTTCGTTGTGAGATGTGAGGTGCCGTCTGCAAAGTAGCTTCTGGGAAGGTTATCGTTGTTCATGATGAAGTGCCTGGCAAAGGGCATTGTGCTTGGGTATTATATTTGAAGCAGCTGTAGCCATTTGGAGGTTACTCATAGCTGAGATAATCCTAACCAGTATAGCAAAAAAACAGATTTAATGCTTTAACTTTGGACTAAAACTTCTTTCTTCTATATTTTCTTCAAATGTGAGAGAAGTACAATAATAAAAATAAAACTAGGTAAAAGAATTGCAGATATTAAAGGATTCATAGAATGTCAGCGGTGAAAGGGATGTTAAATTATTCAAAGAAAAACCACTTATTTTTTTGAGAAAGCTAGCACTGTGCTTCATACTGGATATAGCAGAGAACAAGACAGACGCTGTCTCTGTCTTTTGGAAAATGGAGTCTAGTGGGTCTTAGACAGTATTTGGCCTAATTTTCTGATTACTCTGATAGGAACAACTTTTGTATATCTCAGCGTTGGTATAATTATTCTTTGTCACTTACTTTTGAATATACGGGAGCTATCTGGAAAGTATCCAACAATACATGTCTCTAGTTTTCTTATTGCACGTCTGGATATTTCCTGGACAGCTGTCTGGACAGCTAGTGTTTCTGCTCATCTCAGTACCTGAAGGTTTTGGCTATTCAAGGAACTGAATTTGTGCAAAATGGTAGGAGGGAGCTAAATTTCTTTGCAAAATAGGGTGAGAAGAATTTGGAATGACTTGGACAACCTGGCACAATTTGGAATGACTTGACACACGTACGTGTGTCACGTGTGTGTGTCACGTGTGTGTGTGTGTGTTTGTATATGTGAGAGAGAGAGAAAGAGAGGAAGAGAAAAAGAGAAAGAAGAGAAGAGAGAGAAACAGGACAATGGTCAAAGACTGGGGGCTAGAGAAGAAAGACCAGTGAGAAATCCCTCACTGATAACAGTGGTGGCCAAAAGGACTTCCAAGATGGAACAACTGATATATAATTTTAAGTTCTTTGCTGTGTCATGCAGAAATGGTATTTTTTGGCAGTGACCTAGAAAACTTCAGCGAAAGTTTTGCTATAGATCACAGGCTTTGTTCCCTTGTTGCTTGAGTGGGGAAACAGGTAGGTAGATAAAGGATTGACCTCAAGACTCAGAGCGCAGAACAAGAATTCAGTGGTGGGAAGACATGGGAAAGAATGCCACAGGAGTGCGAAAATACATTCCATTCCCTCTTCTTCCTCTCCTTGGGAATTTTGCAGAGATCTTGAAGAGGTCTCTGGGCTTTCCACCAGATACAGAATGGGACCTGACCACTTTAATTGATAACCTCAGGGACATCTAGATACTCTTCCTGGGGATGTAGGAATTATCATAATAGTAATTATTCAATTATTGGGTCATTGCCTTCCCCTTTAGACAGTAAGCTTCTTGATGATCGGGATTGTGTCTGTTCAAATTGGTTAGTACTTAAAAGTAAGTATTCAATTAATACTTATTAAGCAGTTCCCTCCTGACGAGGTAAGACTATCATTTAAATATTCATGGTGTTTTGTCTTCTTTGCTTGCTGAGGAGAAGCACACTACCCACTGGCCTCTCTGTCTCTCTCCTCTCTCTCTCTTTTGTTAGGTTTTGCCAGGAAGGCTCCCAAGTCAATGATGTATGATTGATTGTGGGTGATGGGGATCAGGAGAAGTTGGGAGAGGTTTCATATTTACACTAGAAATATATTAGAGAACTGCACACAAGGGAAGTAACAGCTACAGATGCAGACAAGGGAGATAGAGAAGAAATCTTGTGCAAGATGAGTTTCAGAAATTTGGGGAGCCTCAGAGGGAGAGGAGAGACATTGGGGGCAGGTGTAATGCATATGAATGCACATACATACACAAATTAGTTACATAGGTAGAAAGTAGCAGGAAAAAGTTGGTCTCAATGCATTTTTCTGTGTGTTATGAATGAGATATCTTTGGGCAATTTTTGGTAGATTTCAATAAAGATTTAAATTGCTTCTTCGTTATTTTTGACTGTCTTTCTTTGAATGAGACTCCAGGCAGAGGCTAACTTCTAGGTGTAAAAAAGGCCAACCTGGGTTTATTTGGGTTACAACAGTGTGTAGTAAACTGAATTTCACACTTCGGTATCCTACACTATGCCCCCAAACCCTTTGTGGGGACAGCAAATACTTGTTATAAAGAGCTGAAATAGCAGTATTCTAAAGTTAAATGCTATCAAATCTGATAGCTTCTACTATGGAAAGAATTAAGATCAAACTGAGGTATATTTTAGATTTTGTTCTTTTTCTTTAGTAGATTTAAAGAATGTATTAGAAAATACAGTATAAGGAAGGACATTGGAATTATTTCATAAATAGGCATAGGGGATAGTGGTCACTTAGACTGATCTTATTGTCCATTGGAGTTAGTCTATGGGAAACAAGGCACTCCTTATTACTAACCAGATCCTTCCAAGGATCTTCAAATACTTAAATTCAAATTTTGTCTTCAAACCCCAAGGCTCACAGAAAAGTCATACATTAGGCCAAAGTCTAAGTTATGCCTCCCTGCTGGAACTCAGTAAAATAAAGGCATTTCTCCTTGTTCATAAAACACCCCTGTTACAGCTGAATTAACTCAGTTCAAACTAAGTGGAATCTCAGATGACAGGTTTCATTTCAAAGAGGTAACTTTCATTTTGGTGGCAGTGAGAGAAGGTTCTTCTACCATCTGGTGATAAGATGAGGGCCCTGGAAAGAGGCAGGGCTCCCAGAGTTCTTCAAATGTTAGGTAGCTCAGTGGTAAGTTCAGTGGTACATTGCTGTGTCCTTAAACAGGCTACCTCAGAGGCTTCCAGAGACCCGAATGCCTCATTTAATGAACGACAAATGGTGGCTACTTCTGTGGGACATCTAGTCGTCTCTTCCTATTCCTCACTTGGTCCATTTCTGTCTCCTTACTCCTGCACTTCTAGGAGGCTTTATTTTTGGTTTTGGAGGCATTTAAAAAACCCTGTGCCTGTCCAAAGCACACACTCTGCTATCATTCACACATCGCGAATGTTAACAAGGGCCCCACAGGAGATGTGATCCCTTGGGAAACTTCCAGACCCTACTGTCCTCGCTGGGCTAGCCGAGGTGTTGCGTGTCCAGCAGATGAGCTGTGGCCTCTGAAGACGGTGTTGTTAGGTTATTCAGAAGGACAAAACCACAGCAAACTGCCTAGAACCCTTGTCATGTGGGGGAAGTTCACTGTGAACCAGCCAGTTCCTGCCCTGCTGTGTTCTTGTCAGTCTAAAAGAAGAGAAAGGAAGAGCTCTTCATTCTGAGATGATCGTCTAATAGGGGAGGATGTTTGGAGGCATGAAAAATAAAGGAAAAAAACAGAGAAACTAATATACATAGAAAGCCCTTGGAGAAGAGTTTACAGCAACATGCAGGGAGGTTGGGACTGAAAAGTTGATGATGTGGTCTGGGTTTGTGACTTTAGCATGAAGCTGAGGCAAAGCTCCAGGGACCCATTCATCACACATAGTCTCCAGACTTTGCACCCGTGGGAATAAGGGTGCTTGGGTTTATGAGCTCCTATGAGACAGGCAGGGCTATGGGGAAATGGATTGCTCGAATAAGTGCCTCTTGTCAAAGGCTCAGAAGAAAAGGCTCAGATTCTTCCTGTGAAGAATCTGAAGTTGGTTCAGAAGTTGCTTTAACCTGGAAGCCTTTTCTTAAACTCAGAAGTATGGTACATATGTACATGTGCGTGTGTATTCACACTCACACACTCACACATGCCCGTCTCTCAGGGATAGTACTTCTTTAGTTATTTGTTTTCCTTTTACTCAAGAAGGGGAGAAAAATACCATGGAAGTGGGATAAATAAAATGGGATTATTTTAAAATGCATTTCCCTACCGTATTCTACAGGGGACTGGGGAGGATTATGTGCAGCTTTCATGAAATGTCTTGTTCCTCTCCGGGAAAGGAACTGTAAATGTCAAGTTATCAGTCTCTATGATAATAGCTCACACAGGTACAGTCAGACCCAGCGGGGAGGGAAGAGCAGTCTGGCCCGTGGACAAGCGTCACCTGCAGTTACCAAGACCAAGGCCTGGGTAGTCTGGTGTCTCCAACAGATGGAGTGGGTGAAAATAGTGGAAGAAGGGGGAGCGGGTGGGGAGCCTGGTGACACCCCAGAGAGACAAACCTCCCTCCTGGGACTACCCCAAGCAGAAGTATCAGGCTTAGCAGGGGCAGCCTCTCATTGCTCAGAACTGAACTCCAGGTGTCTCTAATGTGCTTGGTGTTAACAGAACTCCTCAAACCCTGATATACATGCCAGCCACCTGCAGATCTTGTTAAAATGAAGTTTCTGATTCAGTAAGTCTGGGGATAGGGTGATGCTGCTGCCGCTGGCTTGAGTACTGTGCTTAATTAGCAAGGTGTGAAGAGAATCTCAGGTCACAGGTATACTCTCAGGTAGCACAGCTTCCTTAGGAAGGAGAATCAAATACATACCAAGATATACAAACACATTCAGCTCTCACTTAACCTCACTAGTGTTAGGAGGAAATTGTCCAGAGAACTTCCCAATCTGGGTATTTGATTTGGAATACTTGTTATGACTTAAAATTTTCTTTCTACAGCTGACAGCTGATGTTGGGCTGTTCGGGCTCAGGATAAGATGGCTTAGCAATTCCTGAGCATGCACCAGCTGAAGGGAGGACCAGCTGAGTGGTGGGGGAGGGGAGCTTGGCATGTGCATTGGCCAAGCACATCTGTTAATATAAAGTGCACAGCCCACCCGTGCATATTTGGGAGCTACCATTGCACTGATGCTTCCCCTCTGGACAGGTTAGAGAGCAAGAAGTTAACAAAGGACTCTTAAGGTCCCTTTCTTCCCTTAAGGAAGAAAATTGAGTTGGTGGGAAGAAATAGAAAATAACATCAAGAGAATGAAAGACAAGAGATTGAGTTTTTGTTTTTCTTTTTAGGAGAAAAGAGAAAAATAAACTCTATAGGAAGAAAAATAGAGCAAGAAGAAAAGTGTTAAAAAAGAAAAAGGAGAAAGAAAAGAGATGCATGATGAAGAGAGAAAGGAAATCTCCTTGGTAGATAAAACAGATTTGCCAAGTATATTACATTCATTAAGATTTTTCTCTGCTTATAATGTGTGCTTTTCGGAGGCTTTTCTTAGCATTAACGGATGCCCTAGGAGAGGAGAAAGTTGGCAGAGAGAAGCCTGGCAAATATATAAATAAGCTTTGGAGGTTTCAGAAGTTTCATTCCCCACAATAGAATGTTCTCCAAGCTGGGCAAACTTTTTCTTACTTAAACAAATGCTTTGAAAGACAAAGATTTCATATCGTCAGTGGAACATTCAGACTAATAATTGCCTCTGTTCTTCCTGCCTTGAAGTCTCAACAGCCAGCAGATTTATGGTTCACTTTCGGCACTAAGCTCCTTCAAATAAATATCACTTTCCTTGGCTGCAAATTGAGTTTCCGCAAACATACAGAGATCGGCTTCACTAACAGGAACCAAGTTTTCCGGGTGTGTATGTATATATGATTTTAATATAGTGGGTTCTCTTCTCTCCCCTTTGGGAAGATTAAACTTGAAAACTTTATTAAAAGGGGCCATTTTTATTTATTTTTTCAACTTCAGATTGATATGAGAGTACCGTGGGTCACTACGAAAGTTTTGAGACAGACTGGGTTATAGTCCATTATTTCTCTTCCAAGAAACACAGTTGGCATCCTTTCTGATTCACCTGTGTAAGTTTCAACTTGTTTGGCTTATTGGTGTTGCTGGGAGGGCTTCATTTGTTTCCACCCACCTGGATCTTCTGTTTCTGGATATTTGTGTATCTCAAAATTTTCATAATTTTGGGATTTGTGTATCTCAAAATTTTCATAATTTACACACGATCAGGTTACATTGTTTGCATTTGTAAGGTAAAGTCCAAGTTTTAGTTGTTTCCGTCACTCAAATTAAAGAGTGTGCCATATATTTGTGCATTGTTCTCTGTGGGTGGTAACTAGCTGAGCCCTGTCCCCTTCTTGAATTTCACTAAGTTTTTCTCTCAAGTAAGCATGTAGTTGTTAATCTATTGGTTTTAACTTAGTATTCAGCACATGAGAACTTGTTTTTCCATTCCTGTGATACTTAGAAGAGTGTTATTCAAGTCCATCCAGGGTGTTACAGAAGATACAACATCTCCATCATTTTTTATGGCTGTATAGTATTCCACAGTGTGCATATAACACAGTTTATTAATCCATTCATGTGTTGAAGGGCATTTGGGTTGTTTCCACATCTTTGCATTTGTGAATTGTGCTGCTATAAAGATTTAAGTGCAAATGTCCTTATGGTAAAATGAATTTTTTTTCTTTGGGGTAAATACCTAGTAATGGGATTGCAGACTCAAATGGAAGGTCTACTTTTACTTGTTGAGAATTCTCCATACTTCTTTCCATAAAGGATGTGCTAATTTGTAGTCCCACCCACAGTGAGTGAGTGTTCTTCTTTCTGCACTCACGCCAACATCTGTTGCTTTGGGACCTTATAATGTGGGCTGTTCTCTTGGGGTTAAGTGGTGTCTCAAAGAGGTTTTGATTTGCTTTTCTCTCTCTCTCTTCCTTCCTTCCTTTTTTGAGACAGAGTCTCACTATGTCACCCTGGGTAGAGTGCTGTGGCATCACAGCTCACAGCAACCTCCAACTCTTGGGCTTAAGCAATTCTCTTGCCTCAGCCTCCCAAGGAACTGGGACTACAGGCACCCGCCACAATGCCCAGCTATTTTCTTGTTGCAGTTGTCATTGTTGTTTAGCTGTCCTGGGCGGGGTTTGAACCCAACAGCCTCAGTGCTTGTGGCTGGTGCTGTAACCACTGTGCTAGAGGCACTGAGCCTGCATTTCTCTAATAATTAGAGATGATGAACTTTTTTTTCATGTGTTTGGTGGCCAAAAAATAGCCATCTTAAACATAGTTGATTTGCTACCAGAAAGATTTTGTAGGGATTTTTGTTGAGGGAACAAAGAGTGGGAAGGTTCTTATTAATAATTAGGGTTCTTATCTAATTAATAATAACCAGGGTTATTATTATTTCGGAAATGGAACTTCTTTGTGCTTTGGGAATCAACTATGCATAAAAGCCTGTGCAATAATAATAGTGACATTTATTAAGAGCCTTTGACAGGCTAGGTGGATATCTGAGATGTTATGCCTAGTTTAATCCTTACACCCACGCTATGACATATATGTGTTATTATTTCCAGGTTCCATGTAAGTTACGGGAGGCTTATGGAGAGGAGAAGCTTCCTTTTCTACTTTATTTTGCTTCCAAGACAGGGGACAGAGACATTTCTAAAGCACTGTCCACAGACCATTTCCATCAGAACTATGAGGGGGTTTGTTTATGCAATACAGACGCAAAGTTTAGGACAATAGAACTGAATTATTCCTATAACTCCCCAGGTGATTTAGGAGCACCCCAAACACTGATCTACCACTTAGCTGGTGAGCATTGAGCATGTGGGACAAGTTTGTTCTCAGTTCATACATTTCGTGACATCATTGGCCATTTACTAAAAGAACCAGACTAGACAGTTCAAGAGGGGCTTATATTTCTCCAGGAGGTGAAGCTTTTATTTCCCACTTTAACTTTGCATATATTTCCAAGAAGATATTATTTTTTTCCCATAAGATTGTAGGTCTTGCAACAACTCTTTTCAGAAATGAGACCTCCTTTTTCAACTAACTCTAAGGATGTGTTCATCTTTTAATAAGAAAGATGGCTCACGGAATGATCTCGTAATAATTTTTCTCTTCAGCCTGCATCTGGTGCTGGTGGTTGTATCAAGGGGGTTTTATTCTTCATGGTTGATTGGAATGCTCTAGCACAAAAGGTACTTTTTGTTCACTTTTTATGGGAGATAGACCACTGGGTGGAGATTACAGAAGAGAAGAAAGCCTGGCTCTCCACTGGTAGAGAGTGGCAGTGGTCCTCTCGGACACAATTGGTTTTCTCTTATCTTAAATGACCTTGAGGTTAAGGACTTGGTGATCATGTGGCAGCAAAGATGGGTTAAATGAGTGTACAGTTCAGTAGCATTATGTACCATGTATCTGTGTTTTACAAAGGTCAGGTATTCACTTACATTGTTATCACAATAACAAAAAAAGGAAAAAAAAAAAGAGATTGACTAAATGAGTTAAATTTTTATTTTCTCTTAGTTCATGGTAGCTGAGTCCTCAACCAGGCCAAACTCTTATAATATGAATCTAAGTGAAGAGTTGAAATGTGATGTAAAGGCACAAGGGATTGTTAAAATCTCTGTACCCCCCCCTTTCCAAAGCACTATGTACAAACAGGTGCATGACATGGGCTTTTTGATGACTATTTCAGTACAGCTACCACTTGTGTATTCAGGCTTCCAATAACCATTCACAGCAGAACGAGATCTTAATTCCTAACAGGTTTGCATATATTCAAAGAACAACTTCAAATTTAATTTATACAGGTTGGAGAGATTTGGATGAACGAGGAATATGATGCCAAATGTAAGAATAAGCTTTATTTGTAAACACGCGTCCATCTGTTTAGTACTGACTATAAAACCACAGTGAGATTAAAGAATAATAGATGAGCAAAATAGTGCCTTGTATTCACATTCTGTCTAGCACGTGATCAAATAAGCACAATCTACTTGGCAGGATTGTTTTCGGGTTTAAATGCTGTACCTAGGGTAGGAGAGCTTTGAAAGTGTAGGTGGGCAGTTTATTGTCAGGGCTAGAGAGAGACTGAAGAAAATGTTATGCAAAGATAAGGTACTCATACAAAAACTACTTCTTTAATGGGTATCCACTGTGTACCAATACTCTGTGCTAATACTTAAGATAATGTAAGAAGCACATAGGCATAGTTTCAAGTGTATGAGAATCAATAATCCTCAAGAGAGAGGAAATTAATCCAAGGATTTTAATAAGGTTTGATAATTTCTATGATGGGATAGAGTGCCAATGCTGTACAATAAACTGCCTCCAAATTTAGTGGCTTGAAGCAGGAATCATTTGTAATTTCTCAGGTATCTGCAGGTTGGCCGACCAAGGCTAAGCAGCTCTGCAGATCTTTTCTGGACTGTCTCATTGTCTGGGGGTCCCCTGGGAACAGCTGATCTGGTAGGGGGTTGGCTGGAAGCTCACTGGGTGGCTTGACTATAGGGTGCCTCCCACCTTCCTCCTGGGAAGCAGGTTGGTCCAAGCATGTCTTGCTGGCTATGGCAGAAACAAGGAAGGCAAGAGGAAATGTATCATACCTCTTAAGGCCTAGCCTCAGGACTGGTCCATTGTTACTTCTGCCTTATTCAATTGGCTAAAGACAGTCATACAGCTGAACTGAAATTTAAAAGCTGGGGAAATATTTTCTAACCCACACGTGGGAGAAAGTATGAATACAGTGGAGTATGACGAATTGGGGAGAGTGGTGCAGCCTCTCTCCTTGGAGCTTCCTTCCCTAATAAGGCTGAAAGGATGAAAAGGCCTTCTCCAGATCAAAGGGGGTGGTGGCATAGGTGGGGGAAGAAGGGTTCCAAGCAGGAGAAGCAGCAAGTGGGCACTTCTAGGGGCATGACAGGTTTGAGGCCTGAAAGAGGTCTAGGGTGGATGGACAGGAAGGAAACAGTGGTAGAAACAGTGGAAGGTCCAGCCATCAGGAAGAGCCTTATCTTCAGAGTTTCTCGTGAGGGCCATTAAGAGCCATTGAGGGTTTTAAAATTATGGTTATTATTTGCTAGACTTCACCGGCTTCATGGTTTAGACTTAAGGGAGAATGTCCTTGCTCCAGTTTGCAATTGTACAGGCAACAAAGTGCTCCTTCCTCCACATTCCCATTTGAGCTTTGCACTATTTGTCCAATGTATTCCTATTCTCTTGGGCTCGCCGATTAATGTCTCTGCACAATCCCATTTTGACCGATAGTAATTAGTGCAAATATTTTAAGTTTAGCATCTTAATTCCTCTTTCAGGAAAAGCATTTTCTTTGAGAATCATCATAAGTCATTAAAAAAATTAATTGGCCAGCGAGAGGAGAGGCCATGCAGGAGCAAACACTGGCAGTCTATCTCGTTATAGGCGAAAGCTCTAGATGTTGGGAACAGTTTCTGACCTGCTCAGACCTTTGACCCGTTCAAAGCTAAGAACTGTCTTTCTTCTGTCATTCCTCAGGGTCTTTCATCCTTGAAAGTATTTTAAGGAGTTATCGTGGTAGAGCTGGAAGAACCGGATTTTACTCCCAACTCTGCCACTTACTGCTTGGGTGACCTCTGGCAACTGATTTTATTTCCTGCTGGGCTTCTATACATATACATATACATATACATATACATATACATATACATATACATATACATATATATATATATATATTTGTCAAAAAAGTGGGTGTAAATGCTCCCCCATGTTCTTTTCTGTTCTTAAAATTCTATGAGTTTTGGATTGTGCTCTGAATGTAATGACAACTCTACAAGTAGAGAGACTGCCTGAAATACCCTTCACTAGTCTCCAAAGTCAAGAGTCGGGAAGATGCTTTAAAGATGAAGCAGAAGGAAGTCAGGAAAAGGACATTTGCATGCATGTAGGCAATAAATGAACTTCTTATGAGTTAAGACATCTGCCAGGAGGCATTAGTGAGACCGGCAGTGGCTGCTTGATCACCTGTGTGCTGAGCAAGGGCAGGGTTACGTAATGCCATGTGAGCTCAAATTACACTCAGGATCCTGTGGTTTTTATTTATTTAGTTAGTTTACTTTTCTGGTGAGTATCTTTTACTTTAACTCTTGATTCATGGCTTTAGATACAATGATATCAGAATATTTTCTGGGTCTGATGATTCTTTGCACAGCCGGGGAAGCACCCCTCCTTCCAGCCTGTTGAGGGGGTCAAGAACGATGTATGTAGGGAACCAGAGCATGAGTCAAATTCAATTTCAGAATTTAAATTTACATTGAGGCTGAACTCACTTGGTCTCTTGGACAGCAATGGCTCAGGAGTCTCTCAGCCCAGGATTTGATGTGTTTGTAATTGCTGTTTACTCACCATCCTTAGGCACAGGGATTTTTTCGGAACTTAGTATGAAAGGGAAGCAGAACCCCACTTCTCTGTTGCCTTTCCAGCCTCCCCGGGACCCTGATCGCAGCATCTACAACTCACATAGTTAGAATTTCCCAGAGCAACACAAGCCCTCAATCCCAAAGATAAATCTCAAGCATTCTAAAGGTATCCCAGCACTTTAAAAGCCAAGTTAGTTATTTCCCAGGGAAAGGTTTGGTTGGTGGTGATTATAGAAATAAATCTGCACTTCATTTTTAGCCCAGTGGCCCATTACAGCTTGTTTCGGAGTCTAAGCTCCCAAGAATAACGAGAGTCATTTTATGGGAATGAGAGATTATAAATCACTGACTTTGTCAGTTCAGCGTTTCCCTCCAGTGTTCTTTTCTCTGAGAGTTGTGCATTCAGCGACCCCAGAGACCACCTTTTTGAGAAGCTCACCTGTTCTTTGTTTGGTTTTGACGGAAGCCTCTAGTCGGGCCTGGCTGCCTCCCAGGGCCACCTGTTAGTCCCACGTAGAGAGGTGATTGAGAAAATGTTCATTTTTAATGTGCGCGTAATTTCAGAAGGTTTGACTCTTGGTTCATAAGTGTGTTTTTCTCCTATGCTTCTTAAAAGCAGAACATTGCTTTCAGCTGCAAACCCCAGGTAAACAAAAGATTTTTTAAAAAATGCATTCCTCTGACCAAGGAAGAGTGTGTTCAAGGGTCTCTTTCACGCAACACCATTGAGAAGATGACAGTTAAAGTGGCAAACAGAAACCACTGAGGATCTGGGAAGTGCTCATGAGACCGAGTGGCTCCTGTGGGTCTGTGGTCTCCAAGCTGGGTGCTTAAAAAAAGAAAACAATGGAATTTCTATTCCCACTTTTATCCGTTTAAATGTACACACCGCATTAGGTAGCACTGTATGTATAGTATTTATTGATGTATATGGTGTGTGCTTTAAATTGTCTTTAGCCATAGGGTGCATGATCAGAAATGTTTGGAGACAGATTAATTAGTGCTGAATAATCTTTAGGAGAACTAGTTAAGATTCGCTCTTGAACGCAACGCCTCATTTTAGCCATTTGTTTGATTTTTTTAGTCCTAAATATTATTTTACCAGCCAAACACTGAAAAGTTTTGCAGAGGCAGAAGAGAGGGTGAGGGAGGGAGGTGGAGAGGAGGGGGAGAGAAGGTGGAGTGGCGAGGGGCAGGCGGCAAGGAGTCTGACCTCTACCTTCCCTGTCAGCCTTGAGATTCAGTGACCTGGGGTTTTATCTCCTTGTGCCAGATGTCACTGGGTGCTGGTGTTGAAGGGCTGTGAGATAGCCCAAAGGTATTACATGCTCTTGAAAAACCTACAGGCAGGGTTAAGTTGCAAACTACTATTAGCTCCTGAAAAATTGAGAGTTGGCTACAAAAAGCAAGGCAAAGATAACAATTATTAATGAATAATCCCTTAATACAAGGCAGTTGCTAAAGTGATAAACACATCAATGAGACTGCTTTAAAAACAGTTCACGGGCACATTCATCAGCCTGAAAGCTCTGCCTGCTTCTCTCCCTCCATGCTGGTCACACGTCGGGGTGGGGAGAGCTGTCTCTTCCTGCATTTCCTGAAATATAAACTAAGGAAGTATTTGCCATCTCAATTTGTCTTAGCATATCAAAGAGGCATAATGAGTTGGAATTATTACTATTGCTTTTTGATTCCTCTATTCTGCTCTTGATTTACATACCAAACAAATTAAACTGAGTGTTGGGAGGTGAAATTAGCATTCTTCCATGGTTACCAATAGGAGGCAAGAGTTGGATGAGTCATTTTAAAGATTTGACTGATGCTGAAATGAGCATGTATTAATATGGCAGGAATAGGGGATAAGTGTGTTATACCATTGGGACATTATGACAATTCATTTATCACCATTTATGAACTATGGGTGCATACACTGTCACAAATGAAGATGGATGTATTATCTCTTGAGGTCCCCTGATGCACAGACGTGATGTGTGTGGGCATATGTGATTTTAATATATATTAACTTGCAAATAACTCTGTGATGCACACAAGTCATTGCAAGGGACAGGAAGGAGCTGCTTATTAGTCAATACATAGCTTAGATTTGAGAGACCCAGCTGGAATTATAGGCTGGCTGATCAAGGCAATGCTTATAAACCTATTAACTTCATTTAAAAAAGAAATATTGTGTACAATAAGGAGACTAAAATAAAGAAATACTGTGTGTTTAAAGTAAGACAAAGCCTGTGGCTAGAGAAACCTCAGTAGCTATCTTAGTCTTAGAAATGGTGCAATCCAGTAGGTGATTTAATGTCTACCCACATAAGAGAAAAACTCAAATCAATTCAAGGTGGGGGGCGGGTATGAAGGAGTCGGGGGGCAGGGAGGGAGAATGGGAGGTTATGGTTCATGGCCTCTTGGGGGTGGGACACAATTATAAGAGGGACTTTACCTAACAAATGCAAATAGTGTAACCTAATTCTTTGTACCCTTAATGAACCTGAAACAATAATAAAAAAAAAAGAAATGGTGCAATCCCTTGTATTGTGTTTGAAGAGCGAGATAATCTTTGCTGAGTGGAAGTTGCTTTATTCCAACTATGCTGTCTTTGATCTATTTGAGGGTTTAGTCATTTGGGCCAGGACTTCTCTACCATTTGGAATTCCCACTTGAAACTAAAGCTTGCTGAGATATCAGTCTGTAAAGACGTTACTTCCATGGTTCTACTCACGGTGGGTTCTCAGGGGATGGTTGTGACATGTAGACGGGGTCCACTTATTTTAATTTTTCTTTTGATTCCTGGAGAGGTTCTGGAATTAGGAACTTTATGGGGAAGACAAAAGGACTTACTGGGAATGACCAACTTTCAGTGAGAGTGACTGCACAGCCTAGTGTGTTATCACAATAGAACTATGAGTTTATCAAGAGAATACTTTGTTATAGTAAAAAATATCAGGCACCCACTGTATTCTAGGTGTTCTGTTCAGGGCTTGATTCTTTTACCTCATGTAAACCCCAATCCTGTGAGGAAGCTAAAATTATTATTCCTGTTTTGTAGATGAAGGTTAGTAGAGATAAATTTACTTGGCCAAGGTAACTCATTGGGTCTCTGATTCCAGAACAGAGGATGTTCTGATGGCTTCCTCTGTCCTTCAGTCTAAGGGGCCAGTGATAACCCTGAATGTATGGGACTTAGTGACACTGACCTGGACTATCTTCTAGGAGGCTCATGTTGTTCTTATCCCAAAAAACTATGCTGCTTAGGGGACTTCTTGTTTCGTTTTTCCATTTCGGCCTCATCTTTGTTTATACATTTTCCTGACTTGCAGTCTTGGGGTGCCACCAGGTTGTTAGCTGAGGAATGGTGGGACAGTGCTTATATATGTGCATTGTCTCCAAGGGACCTGCATTCAGCTCTCTTAGGCACATGTGTCTACTTGGGAGTTACCTTCTAGCCTCCTTGCCAGGCTCTGGTTCTTCTTGCCTAGAATAAATCTTAACTGAAAACAGATCTTCCCATTGTTGTAAACACCCTTCTCTCCCAGAATAACCACCTGTAGCTCAAGGACATTATTGTGTAGGTCAAGGACATGACTATGTAATCACTCATACCTGCTGTCACATGAATTTCACTTATGAGTGTTTCATGTTTTTATTTTTATCAGGTAGATGTTAATCGTTTTTATGTATGTAGAGCATAAAAAGTTGTAGTTACGGATACTTCTTTTCCAAACAAAAAATTAGGATGTTCACTGGTGTGGTTTAAAAGTAGAACAGAATGAACAGGTGAAACTTACTAAATGTAGAATATAAATGTCTTAACACAATAACTAAGAAAATGCCATGAAGGTTATGTCAACCAGTTTGGTGAAAATATTTTAAATTGTATATAAAACCAGCACATTGTACCCCATGACTGCATTAATGTACACAGCTAGGATTTAATGATAAAAAAAAAGTAGAACAGAATGTTTAAAGTGATGAGCAGCCAGGACACCTGGTCTACATAGTCGCAGAAGGGGAAGAAGAGGGCCACAGCCCCAGGAGCGGAGCCAGATCCCAGCCTAGATGTATTGCCAGCTCACTCTATGATCACAGTTGAGTCACTTAACATCCCTGGCTTGCATTTTCTCTTTTCTAAAATGAGGATAATCCAAACTATTCCCCCAGGTTGTCTTGGTGAAGATGAGAATGTACACTCAGTCACAAACTGCCCAACCATTTATCAATCATCTTTTATGTGTTGAACAGTGTCCTGGACTCTGGGGAGACAAGATGAGAAATATTCCCTGACCTAATAAATGTCCCTGATTCCTCCTCATGACAGCCTTATGGTCTTGGGCATGTAGAATTATGTATTAGAAATAAATGCCTTGGAAACACTAAAGCTCTTGATCAATATGATCCGTGAAGAAAGGGATCTGGGGCCACATGGATTTGGGAATTGCTGTGTACCCTGTCCTTGGACATTTGTCTTTGGGAATTCATAATGAACATGGGATATTAAAAGTTCTGATAAATCATACAGCAAAGAAGTATGTTTAACTGAATTTGAGCTAATCTGGGTCCAGGCTTAGAGGAAATACTTTTTATTGTATATCACCTACTAACATCTGAAGTGGCATCTCATTTGAGAAACTCTAGTTTAGTGAATATTAATTGTTATTTAGTTGTCCCCGTAACACCCTGTACACACATCCATGATTGCACTCATCTCTTGGACTGTATTGCTTGGTGATGTGTCAATATACCTTTCACCACTCTGTGGCAGCTCAGATATTGTCCACACCGATTCCTCTGTGCACTCCCCGGGACTTGGGTGGAAGGGGTGTCTCTGGCTGTTAGTTCACTCAAGCAATTGTTGAGTGAACTTACAAAATAGTGTACTTATACTATACAAATATGAGTGATTGCCTGAAATTATAAGATCCCAGGAGGCAGTGATTAAACTTCATGAATCTGCTTTGTACAATGTCCAACTTAACTAATTTTTATGACCGTAATGATTTTTTTTGTTATAAGGATGGAGGTGTGAAAACTATGTCTTCATTTGGAAATAGGGTAACCTGCAGTGAGAAAACAATGATATTCTATGCTTAAAAACTATGTACTGAGCTTCAATATTTTGAACAAATTTAACAAACAGGGAAAAAAAAGACTTTATGTCTTGTAGAGCTCTGAATGGATATAGCTGAGAAATAATATAGATTTTCCCTGGAAATAGGAGCCTAAGGTTATGGGAAAACCCACAGATTAAGCATTTACTGGAATGGAAATCAGGCTGGATGGATGAGTCTTTCCTGTTATGAGGATGTTTCTAATAGGGGATAGTTGACAGGGAAGGAAAGGACACAGAGGATCGAAGTTGGCTGATTGTTAGTTTCAGGGGGGAGTTGAAGATGGAGGAGCTTATACTGCTGGAACAGGTGAGGCAAAATCAAACCCTAAGTATAGCAACTTGAGCCATAAAGGCTTTTCACACTTAGGGGCCAGTTCCCAGTAAGTGTCCTCCCTGGGGCTCTTGGAGGGGCCAGCAGGTAAAAATGGCAGGCTATGGCTTCCTTCCTATGCTCCATCAGCGAGGAAACAGGATACAATAAACCTAGATTGAGTAAGAGAACAATTGAGCACAGCTGGAATAGTGGAAATTCGTGCTCAGGAAGTTCTTTCTTTTCAAGCTTAAAAACATAGCTCCAATCTTTACATGTTCACTGTAAAACAACTTTAGAGAATCTTGACAAACAAAAAAGGGAGATGAAATTATCATGATTGCTTTAATTAAAGAGAGTTTCAGCCAGGCACCCTGACTAATGCCTGTAATCATAGCACTCTGGGAAGCTGAGGTGGGAGGATCCCTTAAGGTTAGGAGTTTGAGATTGGCCTAAGCGAAAGGGAGACCCTGTTTCTACCAAAAATATAAAAATAATTAGCTGGTCCTGGCAGGTTCCTGTAGTCCCAGTTACTCTAGAGGCTGAGGCAGAAGGATCACTTGAACCCAGGAGTTTGAGGTTGCTGTGAAGTTGGCTGAAGCCAGGGCACTATACCCAGGGTGACAGAGTGACAATCTGCCTCCAAACAAACAGCAACAACAAAAACAACAAATTAAAGAGAGTTTCTATTTTGGAGTAAATTTTTTGGTAAATATTTTGCATATATTTACATATGTACTATAATGCATCCTAGTTAATAACCCTAGTTTTACACTTAATGGTATAACACAAGCACGTTTTGGAAATTTTAATGATAGCATAGTGTTCTATTTCATGTATTTATCAACATTTATTAGCCAATTCCTGTTATTGGATGTCTGGATTATTTTCAATTTTTACTATTAGAAACAACCCTGGCATAGATTTTTCTTCTACTTAAATCTTTGTCCATACCCATGATTATTTCCTTTGGATTCATTGTAAGAAGCAGAATGATTGGTTCTAAGATAAAGCTTTGGATACATATTATCAAGCTGACCTTGGGAAAGGTTGAACTAATTTTTGTAACTGCTTCCTAGAAAAAAAGTCAATACTGTTTGTCATTGGGAGCACTTGCCAGTTTGGTAGACAAAATGGGGTGTCTCCTTGTCTTAATTTGCATTCATTGATTATTATTGAATTTGATTTTTTAAAATATTTAAAAATCATTTTTAAATGATTATTACTGGTTATTTATGTTTGTCTCAATTGATTTTGTGTCCTTTGCTCACTATTCTATTGTGGTGTTATTTTTAAAAATTGATTTGTAAGAACTCTTTATATATTATAACTGTCACATTATAAATAACTTGATTCTTTGAAAGCTCTTGAATAATATCTCATGAATATTTATTTTGTAATATCAGTTTGTCTTAAAGCAAAAGTGGCTGTGTGGTTATGGTCCTTTACCCTTTGGGTTTTTGTGTTGTTGATAGTAATGTGTCTGGCAATGGGAGGAAGCAGCCTTGGTTGCTTGGTAGCAGTCCAAGGTAGAAGAAAGCCTGGGATCTTCAGAGGTAACTGATAACAGTTGGTTGCCTTTCTGAGTTGCCAAATCATTTAAGCTTATCTGAAGACAATGCTTTTTCAGTGTATCAAATTATTCCTTTGTTACAATTTTCAGATAAGGTCAAGTTTTAGAGTTCAGATTATCTTTAGTCTGAACTGACATGTTATCTTCTTTCAGAATCAAAAGCCAGGATAAATATAAACTTTCAAACCTGGCAGTTTGGCTGATTTTATTCAAAATAGGCTGTTCCTAGATGTAAAAATATTTTACATTAGCAATGGACAGGTCCTACTGGTTCTGTAATGTTAAAGATTTTAAAAAGATGGAAGTCCATAGCCGGGCGTTGTGGCGGGTGCCTATAGTCCCAGCTACTCAGGAGGCTGAGGCAAGAGAATCACCTAAGCCCAGGAGTTAAAGGTTGCTGTGAGCTGTGTGATGCCATGGCACTCTACTAAGGGCAATAAACTGAGATTCTGTCTCTACAAAAAAAAAAAAAAAAAAAAAAAACATGGAAGTCCAATGCTTTAAGCCATATACATACTTTTATATAGGTATTTTTTTTTCAATAGAACCAACAGCAAAAGAAAATGAAAGATATGTCGATAATGAAGTAGATGAAAAGTTATGGGTGAC
>CAUYRH010161468.1:0-48956 GCA_963574655.1 Perodicticus potto
TTGAATTCTTGAGACATCTTTTGGGTCATCTTTTGGATTACTGCCTGAAATTCTAATTCCATCTTTTCCTCCATTCCACTGATCTTATTTGCTATCCAGACTCTGAATTCGATTTCTGACATCTCAGTCATTTGCTTATGCAAGGGATCTTGTGCTATAACTACCTTGTCGTTCCTTGGGGGAGTTGATCTACTCTAGTTATTCATATTGCCAGAGTTTTTCTGTTGATTCCGCCTCATGATTATTTTTCACTGTTGTCTATGACCGTCCTCAGAGTTGGGGAGGTGTCTCTCCCAGATCAGACCCTGGCAGGATCACTCGGTTGTTACTGGATCTTTGTAGGGAGTGACCCTGTGTAGCTCCTCTGGGACTGCCCTATCCAGGGTGTTCTGGTTGTGGCAGCAGCTCCGGAGTGTGGCATGCCCAGATCAAGCAGCAGGGCATGGGATGGTGCACGCAGTTCTGAGAGTGCCTGGCACCTGGTGGCCTTTGCAAAGGGAGCCTGGGCCTTCAGCAGTCTCTGGCTGGGAGGAGGACTCCGGAGGGAGGATACAGGTATCACCCCTCCTGAGTCCCTGGCCACATGGGCGGAGGCAATGCGGAGACAGAGAGGGTAGGGGAGGATGCAGGTTGTGTGGCTCCTGGAGTTCCTGGCCTGGGCAGGAAGGCAAAGGCCTTGCAGTGTCCCGGCAGAGTTCCTGGCGGGTATGGACGGCAGGCACATGCCCGGCGGGGCACAGATTGGAGCTGCAGGGGAGTCCTGGCAGAGTTCCTGGCTGGGGCTGGCAGCAGGCCAAGGCTCAGTGGAGCATCAATCGGGGCATGCAGGGGTCCCTGCAGAGTTCCTGGCCACCATGGGCGGTGGGCCTGGGGAATGGATCGGAGCCCGGCGTGGGTACCGGGAAAGTCCCTGGCCACAGCAGGTGGTGGGCCAAGGCCAGGCGGAGCACAGATAAGCGCTGCACAGAAGTTCTGTCAGAGTTCCTGGCCACTGCTGGTGGTGGGCCAAGGCCCAGTGGGGTGCCATTCGGTGCCACACAGGGATCCCGGTGGAGTTCCTGGCTGCTGCAGGTGGTGGCTGAGGCCCAATGGGGCATGGATTGGAGCCGCACAGAAGTCCTAGCAGAATCCCTGGTCCCAGCAGGTGGTGGGCTCTGCTGGGGCTGAGTGGAGCCCCATGGTTCCAGGAGGAGTCCCTGGCCTAGGGGCTGGTGGGGGCTCAGCGGGGCCAGAATCTCTTACCTGGCGGCTGCCTGGTCCAGCAGATAGGGAGGGTGGGTGCTGCTCAAGTCCTTCTCCTTCAGTTTCAGCAGAGGTCAGGCTTCTGGTGCATCAGGTATGGGGGCAAGGGTGTCCTGGAAGTTCAGAATGGTGGAAAACTTCAGTTCAATTTTTGTGGCTAAAGCTTGGTTTCTTGGAGTTGCAGCTTGCCTCAGCAGAGGTGACCTGCTGTTATCACTTCTCTCTCTCTGCTGGGCTCCCAGTCTTCAGCTCAATTTGGCAGTTTCTGGAGGTTATCTTTGCTTTTGGACAGGACCCTCTGTCAGAAGCTGCTTCCAGTCGGCCATCTTGCCCCTCCCCTCCCCAGCTATTTTTTTGTTACAATTTGGCCGGGACTGGGTTTGAACCAGCCACCCCCAGTATATGAGGCCAGCACCCTACCACTGAGTCACAGGTGCCACCCTGCCTTCAAATTCTTGTACAACATGGACCCCTCCATAACACAGGCTCCAAAACTAAGGCAAATGGTGGATAAAGAATTGGTAGCATAGGGCTACCTGTGGCTCAGTGAGTAGGGTGCCGGCCCCATGTACCGGAGGTGGCGGGTTCAATCCCAGCCCTGGCCAAAAAGTGCAAAAAAAAAAAAAAGAATTGGTAGCATACAGAAATACTTTTACAGAAGTTAGAAATTATTATATGTTTCCATAAAGTTGTACCGAGTGTACCTGCCTCCGCTTCTTCCTTTGCCAACCCTGAGATAGCAAGAACAACACTGCCTTTCTTCTCCTCCTCCTCAGCCTACTCAGTGTGAAGACTGGGGATAAATACCTTTATGATAATCTATTTCCATTTAATGAATGCAAATATATTTTTCTCTTTGTTAGAAATGTTTTTTTCTTTCTTTCTCTTTTTTTTTTTGAGACAGAGTCTTATTATGTCGCCCTCGGTAGAAAAGTGTGGCATCTCAGCTCACAGCAACCTCTAACTCTTGGGCTTAAGCAATTCTCTTGCCTCAGCTTCCCAAGTAGCTGGGACTACAGGCGCCAGACACAAAGCCTGGTTATTTTTTGGTTGCAGTTGTCATTGTTGTTTAGCAGGCCCAGGCTGGGCTCGTACCCACCTGCCTTGGTGTATGTGACTGAGCTATAGGCACTGCCAACTTCAAGTTTTATTAATAACATTTTCTCTTCTCTAACTTACTTTATTGTAGGAATATAGTGTATAACACATGTAACACCAAAAAATGCATGTTAATCAACTACTTATATATCAGTAAGGCTTCTGGTCACAGTAGGCAATTAGTAGTTACGATTTGAGGGAATGAGAGCTCGACATGGATTTTCAAATCTGGGGGGAGGGGGCCTGAGGAGGAGTCGAGCACCCCTAAGCCCTATGTTGTTCAGTGGTCAAATGTAGGCTGCCTTTCTCAATGTAAGTGGGCATCATTCAATCCTTTGAGGGGCCCAATAGAACAAAATCTGGAGGACAGAGAAATTTGCGCCTTTTCCCCCTCACTCACTGCTTGAGCTGGGACTTCTGGTGCGACCTTCACCCTCAGACTTGGATTTGCATCATTGGTTCCCCTCAGGCCTTGGTACTCAGACCAGATTACAACACTGGCTTTCGTGGGTCTCCATCTTGTAGACTGCAGACTGGAATTTCTCAGTCTTCACAATCATCTGAGCCAATTTTCCATAATAAATCCATATATATATATAAACCCATACATATGAATATATAATATAATATAATCTATATAATACATCTATATCCTTATAATATATCTATATTATATTATCTATATCTATATAGATATATAAGGATATAGATATATTATATATATTATCTATATATATCTTCCCTGTTAGTTCTGTTTCTCCGGAGACCCCTGACTACTACAAAGTCTGAAATTCAAGAGGGTGATCAGTGCCCAAGGCTGGAGGTATGTCACTTGATTCACCTGAGTCATGATATCCCTGCTTCTCCTGACTGTGCACCTAATGGTCCAGTGGTACCTGAACACTCTCGTTCACATCCCAGGGACTTTGCATTGGCCTTCTCCCCATCATGTTGATCCTCCAGAGCCCCACTCTCCTGGTAGACTGGAAGCACTTAAGGACATGAACCATGCCTTACCTGACTGAAACCCCATCTGAAAGGACACTTGCTCATACATCATTCTGTGTTTGTTAAAATGAATCAGGCATATGAAAACTGCATGAGAAGATGCTAGAAGTCACAGAAATGGAAGTCAGAACCCAGGAACAAATCTAGAGTACTCCAAGGCTAATGAGGGTTTGTGTTTTGACTACTGTACCCCTCCCCAATAGTACAAAAAAGGAGAAATAGCTATTCTTCCAAAAAGGCACATGTGACTGTTTCTGAAATTAGAAAATGTTGGACATCTTCTTACAACAAATAGGAACATTTGCTTCCTTCATTCATTCAATAAATATGCAAGGAGTACTCATATGTGCCAGACACTGAGCTTAGGTGTTCAATGTATAAAACAGTGAATAAAACAGACAAAACTCCCCATCCTCGTGGAGCTTATGATCAAGAGGGGAAGAAATAAAATAAAAGAAACAAGATACATAATTGACCAGGTTAGCTCTACAAGGAAAACAGAAACAAGTCAGAATCTAGGCAGTGGGAGAGTTTGCAGTTTTCAGTCATGTGGTCAGGAGTGCCTGGGCTAGATAACTATTCAAAATGACATCCTGTTTTGTTTCCTCCAGTTCCACTAGAATAGCTGAAATCATATTGGTGAGACTTATCAATCCATCTATTTGCTGTGTACCTAGTCCTTGTGAAAAAAACACAAATCTGCAACCCAGACAAATGACTCCTCTGAGAACTAGACCTGCTGATGCAAGACGGCCACGTCCCTAACGGCCATGTCCCCAACAGCCATGTCCCCAAGCCAGTCGGGAAGCAGGGCTAGCATGGGAGAGTTGATGTCAGAACGTCACAGTCCCAGGCTGCAGTATTTATTTTGCATACCTAAATTATAACAGAACCAGTCCCCAGTTGTTCTGATTTCCAGAGACTAGCATACCTCAAAAGCCCCTCAGATACTTTTAGGAGTTTCTCTGGGGTGCTCAGGGGCTCCCACCATTCAGCTTCCATGTCCTCATCACTCCCACACTGCCACCCCTGCTGCCGGCCACCCCACCAGCTCTGTCAATACCCAGCAGGCGTCCTGGGGAAGACTCAGCTCTCCCCTTGACACATAAATGTTTAGTTAGCTGCACTACATCCCACAGCACGCCTGAGCCCAGGAAGTCATTGGTAACATAAGAAGCACAAGTAAAGCATCACTTGTTAAAGCTGCTGATGAAAGCAGCCTGTCTTCTAGCCTATTGACCCAAACTTGACCTTGGAGGCTCTTGTCTATCCAGCCCTCCCTGGCTTTGTCCCTGCCAGCTTACCCTCCACTCCAGGTGGGAGTGAACATCTTCAGTCAGAGGCAAGCACCCTGCTGACACCAAGTCCACCTCACTCTAAGACCTGAGTCCCCTATGTCCTCATAATGTGAGGAACATGTAAAGTAACAGCAAGAGGAAAACACCCTTCTCAGTTCACTTTGGCAGCAAGCCTTCTTTCATCTACTTACCTATGGGGTGTGGCTCAGCCCTACAGTCCCAGAAAACAATCACACAATGAACAAGTGTTGATTGTTTCCCTACGTCTGGGTTTTTTGATGGGAAACACCAGCAAGTTGTTTCCTAGGGGCACAGCTGAAGAGCAGCCTCCAGTCCCCAGGAAGGTAAGTAGTGCACGTGGCTTCCCACCTTCCCTGTCAGGGTCCCTGTCTGGCAGAAAGGTGGAGCCATCCCTCTTCAGTGCCATTCTATTGCAGAGCCCCAGGTCTGTGTGTATCAGCCATCCCACCTGCTGAAAAGCTGACTGATGACATTTTAATATGAATGAGTTTCAGACAGAGCTGCTATTCCACTCTGTATTTGCATAATTAAGCCTTTTATCTCTTTATTGGGAATCAGAGTCTTTGTCTGCCTGTACATGGGTTTCAGGCATCAGCAGGTAGATGGTGGGCTATTTTTGGAACAAAGCAGAGCTTGAAATTATACTACAACATATAAAACCTGAAAGGCGACTTGACCTTTCTACCCTTTCTGCTAAAATGATTGGCTTTCAGGCCCTACGTAGCCTCTACTTCCCCTGGGAGGCTGGAGAGCTGCCCCTTCCCAGCACAGTCTGGGAAGGAGAGCCTGGCCTTGAACTCAGAAGAGCTCTTCTTGGCAGTCTCACCCACCCAACCTTTCCTTCACCTCATTCCTCTTCTCATATTCCCTTCAGAGCTACTCAAACCCCAGCTTTTCTTTTGGAAGAATCTCCAATGCCTTTGTTTGTCAAGTTTTCTAAGCCCATCAAGCATTTGCTGAAGAAATTCCTAAGATTATAGGTGACATCTGCTTGACCTCCATGCTGTAATGCACAGCTTTGCCAGGAGCTTTCTCCCTGAGGAAGACCCCAGTTGGCCAAGGTGAGAGCCAAGGGAGAAGGGGTTGCCTGTGGGGCATCGCAGGCAGGACGCTTACATACTCCAGTGTCGGATGGAAAAGCAATAAACCAGGGAGCACCTGACAAAAATATCAGGTGACTGGATTTTTGTCCTTTTCATTGGTTTCCCTCATCTTCAGGGTAAACTAAAAAGCAAACCAGCTCAACTACCAATGTTGGGATTGGTATTTCCAAGCCACAGATAGAGCCACCTTCCACAGAGGTGAGCAAATCAATTGTTTGGGGAAAATAAGCCTGCAAGTTATCTGACGTTAAATATGTTTCCGTAAGAACAGTCAACAGTGAGATTTTCCCATCCATCACTGGGCTTTGCTGAAACCACCATTTGGGAGGCTGAACCTGGGGCAGCAGGTGGAAGGAAGGAAGGAATGAATGCACGCCCCAGAACCTAATGAAACAGGATGCTCAACTGTAAAGAAACTTGGACGTGGCAAAGGATAGAAAATGTGTTGTTAGTGTTCTTCCAGTTTTCAAGGGTTCCGGTATGAGTCCAGCCATGTATGTACAAAGCACAGAAACATCAGCCAGCTCGATGGAAATCTTAACCCAGCAACGAAGCATTTTAGCCAAAATGCAGTGGTTGTTTAATGGCACTGATCACTTTTCAGAAGGTTGCATGGCTGTCCTAATTTTCCCCATAAATCTCAATGTTCATGTTTAAAAGAGCTCCACCCCCTAGCCACATCCCTCTTCCTTGGTCCTTATGACTCAATTACTGTTCAGGGTTCAGATCATTGCAAAGCAGGCACCAGGCTCGGTATGTCTGCACCAACAATAGAATACTCAGCACAGCTGAAGCTTCATGGACCTGAACAGGAATGAGATAGGGACTTCTTACCCTGAGAAGGAAAAAGAATTCTTTGTAACTTCTATTTAAGGATTCAGGACTATAAAACAAATGGTGCCTCATGTTTCCTCATTTTAGAGTCAGAATGTTATACAGAGATTGGAACTAGATTGCTCAAAGTGACATTGTGACAGGGAGACTACACAGCAAGCTTGCTGATGAGCTCGGGTTTCAAGAAGGAGAAGGAGCATGGGAAGGAGGGCCACCTTCCTCTCCTCCAGCCCGGCAGCCTCTGCTCGGACCTTCCCAGCACCCAGCTGTGGGGAGGAGACGTAATTCACTGGGGTTCGTGGCATTCCTTGGATGTGGTCACAGCACAGTCTGGTGGCACACATAGTGTGGACCCCTGTCAGCATGCCACTGGATCCATGAGCAAAGGTACCAGTCTCGTCTCTCCTGCTCCTCCTGGCCCACAGCATTCCCGGGAGCCCTTGCCTTTTCTCAGACATTTGCACAGCAATTAATAAAAACATCTTTTGATCCTCTTCCGCTATTTTTCCCACGCACAGAGCCTAGTGGGAAGGATTGATAAGAGGTGATCAAGAGTTCAGCATTCCAGGGTTCCTGGCAGCAAGGATACTTAACCGCATGAGAATTATGTCTAGTTTCTTGGAAATAGGGCAATATACCAAGAACAAATTCAAAAGATGAGCATGACATCTAAGAATGGTATCAGGATGCCTGAAGCCCAGAATGTACTGAGATTTTCAGAATGTACTGGAAAGAGAAAAATATTTTTGTGTTAATAATAATAAAGACTTTAAAAAGGAATAGGCCTATGCTTGACATGGATGGTGCCATGTCAACAGAAGACAAAAAGAAAGCAAAATGATTCTTTCCTGTAGCACTCTCATCTTTATAGCCATAACCATTTCCCTGTTAAAAAATCGGGATCAAAACACGGTTAAGAGGGTATGGTGTTTTTAAAATATGTCCACAAATTATTTGATGCTTCTTCCTTCAAGAGGTAAAACTTCATTCTCATCCCCTTAAGTGTGGGCTATAATAGTGATTTGCTTTAACAATAGAATGTGGTGGAAATAACAGAGTGATTCCAAGCGTAGGCTAAAAAAGAAAAAACAGGTTGGCAAAACCTGTTTTCTGTCAGAAGTTCATTTTTCTTGGGTAGAAGATACCTAAGAGTGGAATCACTGGACCATATGGTATATTTTTGTTTAACTTTTTAAGGAACTGCCGAGTTATTATTCAAAGAGCCTGCACTATTTTACACTTCCACCAGCAATGCGTGAGGATTCGAGTTTCTCCACAGGCTCACCAACACATGTTATTGCCTACCTTTTGGATTATAATCATCCCAGCAAGTGTGAAGTGACATCTCAGTATCGTTCACAGTTCAAATTTTAAGCAAAATTCAAAGTTCCAAGTGATCATATGGAATGGTAGAGCTCCACTAACTTGGATTCTGGTTCTTCCTCTTTACAATCACTATGCTGTCATTGTTAATTTCAAATCTACAGTTAAAAACAAAAATCACAGGGATTGGAAACTGGAACTGAATAGGACAATTCCGAACTCTCATTTACTCGTGTAACAAAGCCCCATAGCGGAGTCTGCCTGGGTCAAGGGCCGATTCTGATTAATGGTGAGGTCTCTGAATTAACTTTCCAGTAGCCTTTTAAATTGTGTATTAAAGGATAGATAATGTGCTAATCTGAAGCTTACATGCATTTTGTCAAAACTCAGCAGGCACTGCAACAATTCATTAGAATTTAGAACAATAAAAGATGTTCTCAGCCGGGCGTTGTGGCGGGCGCCTGTAGTCCCAGCTACTTGGGAGGCAGAGGCAAGAGACTCGCTTGAGCCCAGGAATTGGAGGTTGCTGTGAGCTGTGATGCCATAGCACTCCATCCAGGGTGACAGCTTGAGGCTCAGTCTCAAAAAAAAAAAAAAAAAAAAAAAAGATGTTCTCAGGGAAGAATAATCGGTCACCAAAATTGTTTAGAGTTGCCAACTCACCGTGATGATAGAAAGCGGTTGGAATTTTAGTTGGTGCTCTTGTTTCTAAATTGTCTCAGGTGGTGCAGTAATGAATGAATGCTTCCTCCTCACACCCCAGGCATGTGATCCCTGCACTTTGCTCTCCACAAGAGGTGCCCCCAGTGGAGGACCATCCCCATCACTCCCAGAGGAAGCTATGACTGCTGTATACTGTAAACAGACAGTGCATTATAACAACTTAGGTTGTCGTCTTTACAATCTGCCAAGGGACACTGGCCACCTAGCAGGTTGTTCGTTAGAAAATGGAGATGAGAGTGGCACAGAGAGGACGTTCATGCCCTCGCCCAGGAGGCCCTTGCACGAAACCCAGCCGGCTGGGCTTATGCTTATTTGAACTCTACCCTCCCTGCTTAGAATCCGCCTATGAGAGAGGATGAGAAACGTGCCAAGTAAACACCCCCTCCAGTGTGACCCGATCATCGACGGACTTAACTAAGGAAGACAGGAGGAAAGAAAGTGAATGCATTCCGTCCTAGCTGGAGACACTGGCCAGCACTGGGGTGGAGGGGACACCAGGGCACTTCTCAAACGTAGGCCTGCAAAGGTGCTAAAGCTTTCAGAGGCATACGCAGGCTGCCAAGCAGAAAAGCGAAATTAGCTGGACATGACAAACGGGCTCCCGGTTCAGAATGACAGGAAGCTGGTTCTGTAAAACCATAAAGAACATCCGGCCCACATGGGCCGGTGGCCAGACTTAGAACCACAGAAAAGGACATCTCAGAGGCAAGTGTCAGGAAAGCCCACGTGAGGCCTGCCTGGACAGAGCAAACCCGGGCAATGGCCTTCCAGAGCCTGCTTCTCCTGGCTGTGCATCTCTCCAAGAAGACTGAGGGCCCAGCCTCCTAGCCCTGCCCCCCTCATCCTGTTCCGTGCTCACTGCACAACCCTCTGAGTAAGGCCCCTGTGGAGGGAGGCTCCTGGAGAGATAATGTGCATGCAGGCTCATAGAGCTGCTCAGACCTCAGAGCAGAGGCAGATATAGATCTGGCGTAAGGAGGTCAGGAGGAGAAGATGAGTAAAACAAGGGACCCTCCCCAACAGATGGGGCTTCCACGTTCCAGAGATATGGTTCTGCCCCCTACCTCCACTTAGCACCTCCCTGGGCCTCTGAGCAAATACCTGCAGAGTCGTCAGGTAATCCTTGAGCCAGACCATATGATTTTTTAAAGAATGTTTATTTCAGGCCGGGCGCGGTGGCTCACACCTGTAATCCTAGCACTCTGGGAGGCCAAGGCGGGTAGATTGCCTGAGCTCACAGGTTTGAGACCAGCCTGAGCAGGAGTGAGACATCGTCTCTGAAAATAGCCAGGCGTGGTAGTGGGCACCTGTAGTCCCAGCTACTTGAGATACAGACACAAGAGTATTACTTGAGCCCAGTAGTTTGAGGTTACTGCGAGCTGTGATGCCATGGCACTCTATTCAGGGCAACAAAGTGAGACTGTCTCAAAAAAAAAAGAATGACTATTTCTAACCATAATGGACATTTGCATGATTGGAAATTCTCAACAACAAGAGCCCAGTAATGAAAGTGGAGCTCTCAAGAACCCAAGAGCACGTATCAAGCGGAGGCAGAGGGACTTGTGAATATGAATACCCTTTGATATCACGACCTCAAAATCCAGCTGTTTGCAAAGAAATCAAGCCAGCACACCATTATGCAAATTAAAATTGTAGTGGCCCTTCTTCTTATTGGTGCATTAACATCTCTGAAATTTAGATGAAAGAGAGGGTCATATAAAGTGGCAAAATCCACCAGGGAGTCCTTTGTCATTATTGCTTGCTTAATGTGGCCATTCTCGCAGAAATTACTTTCCCATAATCACCCATCTCTACAGGAACAGAGCAGTTCTCAGCAGCATGCGGAATGCAGTTTCTGAGAAGCCTAAAAATTCAGAAAGCCTAGGATTTTTTTTTCAGAAGACAAGCTATGAAACCTTTGTTCTCAAACATTGTTCTGTCTTAAACCTGCACCTTTCCACACTAGTATATCAAAGTAATTCTATGAATTGTTTTCTGGCTTACCTCACATCAGGATCTCAGCAAGCTGAGTGTGCCACTCTAGACCTCTCCTCCCCACTTAGCTTTGAGAGTGCTGAGCTTCCATTCACAGTCTACATCAAGGGTCATTTAAAAGGTACACTTGCTTCAAAGGTCAATTAACATAACAATGGATCTAAACTAACCATGTGATTTATCAATGAGGAGAGATGGGGGATCTTCCAAGACCCTACGACTTTTGTCTGGCAGTAAGCAGATGACAGCCCTGAGGAAGAAGGAATAACCCAAAAGGGGAGAGAATCAGTGGGTGAGGTCTGAGTGTGAGGCAGGGCTGTGTTTGAAGCAGCCTGGAGTAGTCAACTCCACCCTTTAAAGGTAGAGTAAGATTCAGTCTCCTGGTTTTATTGGCCTGACCAGTTATCACGCAAAGCCTTTCACATGCACAGATTCCTTTTTTTTTTTTTTGAGACAGAGTCTCACTTGGTCATTCTTGGTAAAGTGTCTTGACATCATAGCTCACAGCAACCTCAAATTCTTGGGCTTAAGAGAATCTCTTGCTTCAGCCTCCCCAGTAGCTGGGACTACAGGTGTCCACCACAACACCCAGCTATTTTTAGAGATGGTCTTGCTCCGGCTCAGGCTGGTCTGGAATCCATAGTGCTGGGATGACATGCGTCTCTTCTTAATATGCTAAAACTCCAGGAATTAAGAGAAATGTATGTTGGGGGGCCTAACACAACCACACACAAACCCTTTCCCCTCTCCCCTCTCTCCTCCCAAGACAAGACACTAAGGATCTGGCTAGCCCACCCCCTGAGAAGTTTGTGCCAGAAAACCCCAACTTGACAGGCAAGCTCTGGAATGCGCCAACCTCCTATGGCCCCATACAAAAGGGGCCTCTAACTGCCACCCAGGTGCAGAAGCCATCTTGGCAACTGCCCAGGCAGATCACCTTCCAATAAACCTGGCCTGAACATCTCTACTGCAACTTCCTCTCTGGGCGCCATCAATTATTACACCTTTCAGAAGTTCACTTGTATAGATTGGTGGGTTTTGTTTAATTAAAATATTTAACAAATAACAGAGCTGGTATGCAAAATACGTGTACAGGGTCTCTCTCTTTCTGTGGCAAGAACACAACTCAACAAACAGAGCGATGAAGGACATGGGGCTCCAGTGTTTATTTAACAGGCTGGAACAATGAAAAAAAAACAAACTCTCCCCAGTGTGCTCCACCTCTTGCCAGCAGGAGACAGTAACTGCAGGAACAATTGAGTAAGAAGGGCAGCTCTTAGGAACAAGTGAGCTGAAAGCTTTCCTCTTGGTAGCCCAGCATTCTTTCGGTTTTTAGAGTCCATGAAGAGAACAGAGGCAAGGACTCTGGCATATACACATGCTGACTTTTTAAATAACTCAGTTCCCTCCATCTCTCTCTCTCTCTCTGTTCTTCCTAAACCACACTAAGGACCCTGTGTTAATGACCTTGTGTTGTAGACAAATGCACAAACTCACATATCGATGTATATGACAGTGTCTATGTATACAGTACTTCTGTCATTATTTATTAGTGTCATTCACAGAAATGCAGTGTTATATATCTCTGCAGATAGATTTCCTTACTCAGCAATAAACCATGGCCCTCCACAGTGAACTGTTTTTTCTATAATTCATTCTTTTTAATGACTGCCTAACATTTTCTAATATTGATTCAACCCTCCCCTATTTATGAGGATTCACCTTGTTTCAGAATTTTAACTATATGAATAATATAACAAGCATTGTATGTATATTCTTATTAAATTATACTATTATGTCTTTAGAATGACTTCCCAGGCTTGAGACTGGTTAATCAAAGTGTATGTGAATTTTTATTTTTAAAAGTGGATTTTTTTAAATGGCATGCTGCAATTTAAGAATTCATATTTCTTTATGGTTTTAAGAATTCATATTTCATTTGCAAAGAATGACAATACCTTTTTATCTGCACCCTTACATCTAAAGAGAATGAGAGTGTTATTCTCCTAGGTCACTAAACATGAAATGTCCAATTTCAAATCAAAAGTTTAGTTTATTATACCTCAAACGGGAAGCAGTACAATTAATCAAAGTGTGCGCCCAAACTATGGACACCATCCTGCCATCTGAAAGGTAGCTGTGTTGGCCAGCAGGGAAGAAGCCTGGAGAGTGAGGGCGATGAAATCATGAAATGTGTCTTCCACGGCTTGCTGAGAATTGAATATTTTTCCTCGTGAAAAAGTGGTCTGGAAGAAGGCTGGAAGAAGTGGTAGTCAGTTGGCACAAGGTCTGGTGAATACAGTGGATGACAGAGCGTTTCCGTGTCCAGCCTCTGTAGCATTGTCTGTGTGACATTTGGTTGAGTCATGTCTTACAAGAGGATTGGCCTGTCTCTGTTGACCAATCTCTGCTGCTTAATCTCAAGCATCCCCATCACGTTACCCAGTTGGTTGCATTGATCGTCTACTTTAACCCATTGACCGGGTTTCATGAAGCCTTAGCGTCCAGCAGCACTGGACCACCAAGCACGTACCATTAGCTTTTTAAAAAATGAATATTCAGTTTGGGACTGTGTTTTGGCACTTCGTCTTTATCAAACCATTTTGTCAAACCCTGTCATTGTCAAAAAGAATCCATTTTCATCACACCTGACAATACAGTATAAAAATGGTTCACCTTCATGTTGTGATGGCAGGGGAAGACAAGCTTTGAGACAATTTCTTCTCTGAGGCTCGTTTTTTTTTTGTTTGTTTGTTTTATTTTTACTAAATCATAACTGTGTACACTCATGCCTTTATAAGTTTCAGTGTACTGCTTCAATATACAATGTGAAAGGCTTACATTGAACTAAGTAACACATCCATCGCAATTATTCTTTTCTTAATAGTTTTGAAATGTACCATTGCATCATGCACATTAGGTGAAGTCCCCCCAAATACTCTTCCTCCTCCCACCTCCCGCCTCCCCTCCTCTCTCTCTCTTCTTCCCTTCTACTTTCTGGGCTATAGTTATGTATGATGCTTGTTTAATTCATGTGGAACCCATCTGCCCAGCTTCTTTACCTTGCCAATTTGTTTCAAATGGTCCAATATTTTTGGAATAGTAGAGTCAGACCTTGCAGCTAATTCATGTGTGGGGTGAGATGGATTTGTTTCCATTACAGCTTACAGTTCTTCACTACCCACCTCGGTCTCAGGTTTCCCATGTGGCTCACTTTCAAGATTAAAATCACCGGAACAGAACTTTGCAAACCATCCCTGTACAGTGCATTCATTAGACCCATTCATTACACACAGCCTTCCCAAACACTTTGTTGATATTTTGAGCTGTCCGTGCTACTTTGGATCCATGACAGAACTCATACTTGAAAATATCACGAACTTTCGACTTACCTATGGTTTTGCAAAAATTGCTCTAAAACTGATTTTGAAAAGTAATCATAAGCCAAAATGTATGTTTGAAAGAATGAGGATGTACCTTCACAATAAAAGTAAAACAAGAAGTGTCAGAACGAAATGTCAAGGATATCAAGCTTAGTACTTAAGGAAATCAGACATTCCATACTTAATAACCTAATCTTTTGTTGTTAATTACATGGTTATAAAAGGATACTGCAATGTTACTTTAATTCACATTTCCTTGATTAATTCCTTACCAATAATTTTTAGTATCCATATGTTCTACTTTGGGTAAATTATCCATCCATGGGGTGGTGCCTGTGGCTCAGTGAGTAGGCTGTCGGCCCCATATGCCAGAGGTGGTGGTTTCAAACCCAGCTCCGGCCAAAAACTGCAAAAAAAACAAAAAAACAAAAAACAAAAACAAGCAAACAAAAAAATTATCCATCCATGTCTACTTTCTGTCATCTGCTGCCCATTACTAAGAACTCTCAAGTTAACCTTATTTACTTTTGTCTATCATCTGTGATACAAACACACTGTTAATATATTTCTGATCGACCTTGTTTCAATCTTTTATAGTTTTTGGTTTCTTACCTTGGTTAAGAAGTCTCCACAAATCCTAAATTGTATATATAGCTTCCTATATTTTATTCTATAAATTAATTAATTTATTCATTTATCTATTACTAATTTTTACAATGAAGTCTTCAGTAACCCAGAATTTATTTTTCTATATCCTGAGAGAGAAGTACTCATTTCTATTTCCTTCTGGATGGATAGTATGTTGAGCCAACACCTTCTTTCTCACACTGAATTGAAATTGCAACTTCATAATATATTAAAATAGTACATATTTTGGGATCTATATCTAAATTTGCTATTCAGTCCCTCTAATATGTATTTATTTCAAAAATCAGTGCTTTATTTATTTGATTATAGTGACTTTGCAATATATTTTAATATCTGCATCACTACTCTTTTCATATATTTTATCATTAGGCATTTTATTTTTTCCCATAAGCTTTAAGATTTTTTTTCTGATGTTCAGACAGTCTCACTCTGTCACCCTGGGTAGAGTGCCATGGTGTCATCACAGCTCACAGTAATCTCAAACTTGTAAGCTCAAGTAATCCTCTTGCTTCAGCCTCCTGAGTAGCTGGGACTACAGGCAGCCTCCATGATGACCAGCCAGTTTTTCTATTTCCAGAACAGACAGGGTCTCACTCTTGCTCAGGCTGGCTTGAACACCTGAGTTCAAGCAATCCACCTGCCTGAGACTCTTGGAGTGCTAGGAACTATCATGCCTGCCTTCATATTAATTTTAAATGTTGTGATTCTAATTGGAATTGATATATATATATATATATATATATATATATATATGTAATACATACCCGTGTAAATAGTGAATGTTGAGAAATGTAAGATTTTCATTATTTTCATTCTACACACTTAAGAACTTAGTACCTTTATGAACTTAGCATGATTTCCCATTTGTCCGAGGCCAGTTATCAGGATTTTACAGTTTTCTTCATGTATTTTATTGAATTTTATTTTATTCATGAGTTGGTTTTTCCCATTTCCATGTTTAAATGGCTTTTGCTATTGATTGTTACGTATGCATATTTTATATCTCTTCACTTTATCAAATTTCTTATCAATTTAAGTTTTCTTTCTTAAGTCTGGTGGGTTTTCCAGGAATATAATAATATTATCAACAAAAGGAATTTTATTATTTCTTTTCCAATGTTTGTACAAATCATTACTTTTAATTTAATTTAATTTTAGTAACAAGAGTCTCACTATGTTGTCCAGATTTCACTTAAACTTCAGAGTTCAAGGGATTTCCCTGCCCTCGGTCTCCCCAGTAGCTGGGACTGCAGGTGTGCACCATCGTGCCTGGCTTATACAAATTATTTTACTTCCTTTTCTTATCACATTTGGTAGAACCTCTAAGGCAATAATAACGGCAAGACGAAGCAATCTTTTCTAGTTCCTGATCATAATAAAGCGATTTCAGTGTTTTGCTGTTTAGAATAACGTTTGCTTATTTTAGGAATTTTTGTCATATTGTAAAAGGCTCCCCATGTACATATTTTTATAAAGTTGTTATTAAGAATAGCTACTGAATTTTTATCAAAATGAGTTTTCAACATCTATGGCCAAGTTCATTTTGCTGCTTTAATACATTGATTTAATGAATTATATTGCTGGATTTCCTGAAACTGCACCTTCGCATTCTTGCAATAAACTCAATATGGCCATAACAGATTAGCCTATTAATGCATTGTGGGGATTTTTCAAGCTAAAATTATATTCAGAGTTTTCTGTATTTAATAAGTGATACTGATCTTTTTGTATCACCTTTATTAGGTTTTAGTAATAAGATTGGACTTAGAAATATAATGATAATGTTTCCATCTTATTCTATAGTCTCAAATAGTTTAAATCACATCAGAATTGCTCATTCTTTAAGGTTAAATAGTGTTCAGCTATGAAATTATCAAATCCTGTTTGCTTGTTCAACAATACATTTTAATCACTTTTCTAAAGTCTTCTACAGTACTTATACTATTCAAATATTCTTTTTTATTTTTATTATTTTTTTATTAAATCATAGCTGTGTACATTAATGCAATCATGGGGTACAATGTGCTGGTTAACATAGCCTTCATGGCATTTTCTTAGTTATAGTGTTAAGACATTTATATTCTACTTCTTCACTTTAATGATTTATATTTTCCTGGGAGATTATCAATGTTTTTCTAGGTTTCCACATTATTTTAGATTAAAGTTTTGCATGTGGTAAAGTATATGAGCAATTATTTTTGTAAATATTACCTGAACACAAAAAAACTTGCATGTTCTGTAAGGATTCTAAATAAATACATTTGTATTAAGTAAACAGAAATTTATTAAATCTACCTTGAACAAAACATTCACTGTGGCTCAGGATAAATAGGTCAACTTTCCATCTGTCTCCCTGGGCCCATCACTAAACTGTTCTGTAATGGTGCTCACCACACCTGACCCACTGGCTGGGCAATTCCTATTCAGGCTAAGCTTCCTTTTTGATGTCACTTTCCACAGGATGTCTTCCTTGATGCCCTAGACTTGGTTGGGGAACAGTGTTAGAATGCACAAAACTTTTCCTTGTTGGCACTTTTCTCATTTGTAATTATAAAGTTATTTGTACAAGTAACAGAGTAATTTCTCACTATCAAATAGGCTCCATGGATGGGATAGGGTCTGCTTTATCTTAGTTTCTCAAAACATAGCTGAACATAGTACGTACCTGGCACACAGTGGGCAATCAATAAATATTTTTATATGAATGAATAAATGAACAAACACATAATCTGTTAAGTAGAGGAAATATACATTCAAGAACTGTCGCTGGCAATTTTCCACCATGTGGTTGGAAAGCCAGCCTACCCCATCAGAGACTGCTGAAACAGACATGCGAGAGAAAAGCCAAGTTGACACATGGAAGAAAACACGATTTCCTGGCTCACAAGAGCATATTGATCCCTCTTCAAAGTTTCAATCAGAGGCTCAATTTCATCCCATTGCTTGGGTTTTATAAGACCCACTCTAGCTTAATAATTTCATTTTTTCTTGAAGCCAAAAACAGTGGCAGATTTCTTTAGCACTTTTATCTAATATTCCTTTTTTGTTCTACACGCCCATCTGGAACACCACATTACAATTGGTTGCCATGCCCGTCAGGCTTCTCTTCCTCTGACACATTTCTAGACAGGCTTCCCTAGTTTGGGATGATTTCATCGTATTTTTTGTGCTTTCTTTTATTCTAATTTTACATTTGCTTTGTGTTCACTTTGATTTACTTTGTTGTCGACTCTTTTCCCTTTTGCTATTTTTTTTTTTGCTGGCTCTCGTAAGTTTCTTTTTATTATCTTTTTCCTTCTGTTGATACTGTTGTACTGTAATTTTCTGTCCCATAAACAAGAAAACACATATTTCTGTCATTTTTAAAACTAAACAAGATATATTACAATTTACTTCCTTTGCCAAGATAGCCTATGGAGATCAGTCTTTTAGAACCCTTTTTTTTGGAGACAGTCTCATTATGTCACCCTCGGTAGAGTGCTGTGGCGTCACAGCTCACAGCAACCTCAAACTCTTGGGCTTAGGTGATTCTCTTGCCTCAGCCTCCCAAGTATCTGGGACTACAGGCACCTGCCATAATGCCTGGCTATTTTTTGTTGCAGTTGTCATTGTTGTTTAGCAGGCCCAGGCTGGGTTAGAACCCACCACGGGTGGATGAGGCTGGTGCTATAACCACTGTGCTACAAGTGCCAAGCCTAGAACACTTCTTTTAGCGCCTCTATTCTTCTCAACTCTACCTCTATCTAGACGGAGGAAAAACCTTGTAAGTGTTTTGGCTTCATTTCATTTCTCTTACCCCTCCCTTCTAGGTTTTTCTAAAATGGCTTTTAGAAGGCTTTGAGCTCCAGATTATTATTAGAACTGTTTTTTACTGGTTTCAGATCTCTCCCTGGGCTCTGTGGCTGCCATTGGATTGAAGTGTCCATGCATTGTGGAACGCGCTTTTTTGCCTCTTCCCGCGCTCCATCTTTGCTGGTGGTGATGTGTAGTTATGATGCTGTTTGGCTACAGTTTTTATTTCCCTCCTCCCTTCTGCGTGGAGCACGATGAATAGTTTCAATGTGCACATTCAAGTTGCAGGTTCCTGGAGGTGTGTGAGTGACATCCTCTCTGCATCACAGCACACCCGCGCTTGTGTCCTCTGCCCAGAAAGGCCAAGGGCGTCTGGAGTGGCTCAGGGAGCTAAGCCAGCAGTGCTTTTCTCTAGATCTCCACCTTCTAGAAGAGCTGTTGGCCGAGAAACATTGAGTGACAGTCCTATTCTTTAGATGCCTGGCTATTTCTGTCTGGAAATGTGTCCCATTATCCCTTCATTCTTAAAATTTAAAAGTTTCCCAGACTGGCTTCCGTGACTGTGTGGTTTTTTTGTTTGTTTTGTTTTTTTATTTCTTATCATCCCTTCTGCTTGGAACGTGATGAACAGTTTCCATGCGCACTTTCAGGTTGTTGGGGTGTTCTTAATCTTGGTGACATTTTCTTTTTTAATTGGTTTAGCCAAGGCCTCATCTCCAGCTGTTCCTTTTCTCCTGTGGGGACCTTCTTTCATTCACATTAGCTTGTCCTCCAAACGCCTATTATGGTCTATCATGGTGGTCTTCTCCTTGTATTTTCCCTCCAGTTGAGATTCTAGGCCGGTAACTCAGGTCTCCTCAGTGACTGCCACCTCTTGAAGTTCATTTACTGGCATTTTCAGTATAGAAATCACGCAAGAAGTCTTTGAAAAGTGTAACTGACTACTCTTAGATGTGTCTACATTCTGTTTAAGTTACAATCAGTTTGTTAATGGACTTAGCCTGTGTTTTTCCTCTTTCAGGCTCCTGGTTTCCCCCACCCCCAACACTGGGGCTTAGCTCCTGCCATGGGAATCCTCCAAATGATTGCAGGGAACCGTGCTTCTCAAAGGTGCTCTGCAGAGCCCAGAGGTCCCTGAGACTCTTGCCCGAAGTCTACAAGATCAAACTACTTTCATGGTAATGCTAACATGTTATTTGCCTTTTTCTCCAATGACACAAAAGCATTGGTAGGTAAAACTGCTGGTTCCTTAGCACGAATCAAAGCAGTGTAGCCAGAACATACCAGTTGTCCTTGTACCCTCACAACCACATATGGAGAAAGCAGAGGATAAAAGCCTTGCGTAATTTGTAAAGGTCACTGGGATAAAAGGCGAAGCTGGGCTCCCCTCCAGCATCAGGGATGCCAGGCTGTTCTGTAATCCCTCTTACACCAGCTCCAATTCTGGAGAAAGAAAACAGGATGAGAGTAAAAATACTCATAAAACATACCAATACTTTTTACAAGAGTAATGGCTGAGGAAAAGAAAAACCTTTTTGCCTACTTTTCCTTCATCTTTAATGTCATCCAACACCTCATGTGCGACTTTGACAACCAGGAAAAAAGCTCATCCTGTTCCCAAACCCAGGAGTGACCTGGCCAAAGTGCTCAGAGGTAGCACTTGCTTCTTCTGATCCCAGCCCCGTTCTTCACCCCCACCCTGGGTTTTCTCCTCTGCCACCATCTCTGTGTTTTTCATCAGGATAAAAAGCAGGCATGGACTCTCACGAGAGAATCAAATCCTCCTTTTTTCTTCTAGCAAAATAATTTCCTTCTCCTGGAAGCAGGACTGAATGCATAATTTGAAGAACCCATAGCAAAATGAAAATGCAGACCACTTATTTTAAAAGCAGGAGAAAGTACTATTAAAGGTAATGAAATATAAAGATTTTTTAAAATATCTTGGTACTTATAAAAAATAAAATAGGGGTGATAGCGATGCACAAATAGCAGTGTGAATATACAGTTAGGCAAGATAATATTTTGATGTCAATTTTATAGAATGCAATCAATGATACTAGTTTACTAATGTGATGTCTTGATTGATCATAAGATTTTGGGGGCTCACTTCTCTAGAAATGTATTAGCTCATCAAAATCTATACCTTCAGCAACTTTATTTTTAGTAGATACATATAATTGAAAGCAATATCAGTCACCCTTGCAAATGGAAGATTACAAATAACTTTTAGTAATTTTTAATTTGGGGAAGAGTCTTTCTGGGTATGCAGCTGTTACTAGAGCTATTAAAAGTATCTTTTATACATGAATGCATTTATGGGGCAGAATTTCTGATTTCATATAGAATTGGGAGCATTTACATCACACTGGTAAATATATACCCCGTCTCATTTACTTAATTATTGTGTTAAGACATTTATACTCTATACTTAATAAATCCGACAAGTACCCTTGCATTATGCACCATAGGTGTGATCCCCCCATTCACCCTCCCTTGATCTGACCTGCCCCCTCCCCAACCGTTCCCCCTCCCTCCTTCATCCTGGGCCATAGTTGTGATCTATTCTTCATATGAAAGTGTGAATGGTTGTAAATTGGTTTCATAATAGTACTGAGCACATTGGATATTTTTTCCTCCATTCTTGAGATACTTTACTAAGTAGGATATATTCCAGCTCCATCCACGTAAATGTAAAAGAGGTAAAGTCTCCATCTTTTTGTAAGGCTGCATGATATTCCATGGTATGCACGTACCACAATTTGTTAATCCATTCATGGGTCGATGGGCATTTTGGCGCTGGGTGCGGTGGCTCACACCTGTAATCCCAGGACTCTGGAAGGCTGAGGCAGGAAGATTGCCTGAACAAGAGCAAGGCCCTGTGTCTACTAAAAATAGAAAAATTAGCCAGGTGTTGAGGTGGACACCTGTAGTCCCAGCTACTGGGGAGGCTGAGGCAAGAGGATCACTTGAGTCCAAGAGTTTGAGGTTGCTGTGAGCTAAGATGCCATGACACTCTACCAAGGGTGACAAAGTGAGAATCTATCTCAAAAAAAAGGAGTATTTTGGGATTTTCTTCAGAAATTGTATGGTGTTAATTTTCCAATAAATTGTATCAAATATAAATTTTATTGCACCATTGCACCTAGAACTGATGATTCTCACAGAATGATTTCCCTAAAAGTTTTAGCTCTATGCAAATTGCTTTTATGTAAGTATGAAGTTAACTTACTTTTTTTTTAATTTTTGAGAAAGTCTTACTTTGTCATCCTCAGTAGAGTGCCACAGAGTCATAGCTCACAGCAACCTCAAACTCTTGCCTCAGCCTCCTGAATAGCTAGGACTAAAGGTGCCCACCATAACACCTGGCTATTTTTTGGAGATGGGGTCTCACTCTTGCTCAGGATGGAGTCTAACTCCTGAGCTCAGGCAATCCACCCGCCTTAGCCTCCCAGAGTGCTAGGATTACAGGTGTGAGCCACCAAGCTCAGCCTGAAGTTAACTTTCAATGTGAATTGATAGTGTTATTTTAATATTGCCTCTGAAATTTTCTATAATTTGTGCAACTGTCATTGGCACTGCCGCTACTGCTGCTATGGCAAATCTTGGCCTGATCGCCTCTCAAAACAATACATTATCTGGATGTCCCTGAGGCCACACACGAGACTGAGCAGACCGCTGCCTGTGCACACTGCCCACTGTGCCCTGCCTGCTGCGGGGACACAGCAATCCCTGTGTGCACAGCTGCCTGGAGTGTCCCCTCTGTCCAGGTGCGTGCCCCAGTGGCCCATCAGATAGCATCACAAAACACAAGTGCAACGAAAACATTAAGAATTTCAAGACAGTCACAGAGCATTAATATAAGCACAGGTCCCTGGCTACTGGTCCAACGAAACTGGTCACACTGCTGGGAAACCAGCCCTTCCTGGGGGCAGAGTACAGCAATGGGAATTTCTGATTTCACACTTACTAGTGGTTTGGATTAGAGTGTTTAATATACTTTTTATGGCCAGTCAAGTAATTGTCTTATAAATCTGCCATTTACAGTCTCTCCTTCTAGACACCGTAAAGGCTTCGTGCAGCTCTCTAAGCCAGCAATGTGTCTCTTCTCCTTATTAATCAGTTGGCTGATTTTTCTAGCAAACCAATGTGAACCTAACCTGAATAGTCACTAATGACTTAATTTAGTTGCTGGGCCTTTCTGAGCCTTTAACTTTCTCAGGGAGTTGATATCTCAGGCACAGAGAAGCTTTGGACTCACCCAGCCACTGAAAACATCAGGGCCGTAAATGCAGGTCAGGGCATAATTCAGACTGCGAGTTCGGGAGCAATCCTGCCTGTTCAAATCCCACTTCTGCCTCCCCTTTCCTGCCATAAGCCCTTAGCATAAGTTCTGGGTTCCATATGTCCCTCCAAAATTCAGGGGTTGATGATATGATAGTATTAAGAGGCGGGAACTTAAAGAGGTGATTAGGCCATGAGGGCTCCTTCTGTGCTAACAGGATTAAGGCCCTTATAAGACAGGCTCATAGGCATTCAGCTAGTTCCATGTCTCGCCCTCTGCCTTCTACCATGTGAGAACGCAGCAAGAAGGCCCTCACAAGGCGCCAGTGCCTTGATCTTGGACTTCCAGCCTCCAGAACTTGTGAAAAATAAAGTCCTATTCTTTACAAATGACCCAATCTGTATATTCTGTTACAGCAACACAAATAAATGGACTAAGACAGCTCATTGTTAACCTCCATATACCTGTTTTCTCATCTTTAAAATGCAGACCGTGGCATACCTTCAAGATAGGGTTCGATAAACATTTATTGCCATTCATTTCTACATAAATGGAGTTAAATCTCTTAGCTTCCAGCATTCCAAAGAGCAACATAAATTCTTTTCCATGAAATGGAGAGGATGTTCACTACTGCTTTCTGAAGGGGTCTACAAGACAGTAGAAATGAGAATCCAATTGAATAAGGCTACTGAAAATGTGCAGTTGGGTGGAGGCTGCAGAATCAGCTGAGGGTGTGTGTGTGTGTCTGTGTGTGTGTGTGTGTGTGTGTGTACTTACGCAAGTGTCCCTGGGTCTGCACATTGATCTGCCCTGTACTTACTTACTTAAAAGAAGGTCCTGAGTGTCCACGCATGTCACCAAGAAAGACATGCGGCTTTCATTTGATCACGGGCATTGCTGCCTCTTGTTTACGTGGCGGCTGTCAGCGGAGCTCCAGGGAAACAGCACAGTGAAGTAGCACAGAACGGAGCCCCTCCTTTTACCCACACAAGACAAAGAACAGGCATTTATTGAAGTGTTTTGTTCTGCTCTAAGAGGGATGAGTTTTTTCAAACCTCCTTATGTTTGATCATGAATGTGAAGTAGCAGCAACAGCAAGGTTCTGTAAAAAAGGAACTGAGAAATTAAAAAGAAATTCACAGGAAAGTTTCATCCGCTTTGCTAGTATGGACTAAAAGGTAAATTAGGTTTAATTTATCAGCACTCTATGCCAATAGGCAGGAGTGTTAAAAATTTTATTTCTTCCTTGATAGACTTTATAAAATATAAATGTGACCTGTTATAAGGAAATGAAATCATCAGACATGATGAAGTTATAACATTTCCTCAAATTCTCCCATGAGATTTGTGTTACGGAAGATCAGCAAGTATCACAGCCACTAAATAGTCACCTAATTCGTGTCCTTCCTAGCACCGCCCCCACCCAGAGGAGGGTTGGCTGTCCAAAGTTGTCCCAGACCATGCTTATTTCACTTTTTTCTTCACTGCTGGCTGTATTGGGGTTCCAAGAGAAACCGAACAAAGGAAAGAGGAACTTTTTTGAGATTTCCCAACAGAGGGAATGTTCCACAGGCAACTGGTTATAGGGGTGGGTAGTGGATGAGCAGAGAAGCCAACAGGGGATGGTGAAGAAACGCCGAGTAGAGATAGCAGGAAGCTACCACCTCCCCTGGGGTGCAGGGTAAAGGAGGATGTGTCACTGGGCCCTGTGGACCAGGGTCACCTGGGAGAGGCTAGCAGGGCCCTACAGTGAGACGGGACCCACGAATAACATGCGGGACAGCATCTCAGAACAGTAAATTATAATCCCAGCCATCAGGGGTTTGTAAAAGCCCCCAAGTGATCTTAAAGCCCAGCCAGAACTGAGAACCACTGCTCAAGGGGTCTAGCCAGAATCTGCATTCCTACTTTGACTGTCCCAGACCCAGCAAATGTGGGAGAAGAGCTATGCACATCCCATCACTTGAAGTCTGGAGGCAGAGTCAAAAGATACGGATAGATGAGACAGCCAACCCCATGTCAGGCACCTTTAAAGAAACATCTGAGAACCAGATTTAATGAATAGAACTTTTCTTCACAGGTAACAACTTCTTAGTAATTGTTCTATTTAAAAAAATACTATTTTAAGTGGGCATATTTTGCTTAATGTATATTGAAAAGCATGATTAAATATCACACTGTTTGCCAATTACAGTAAAGCATTATCTAGCACAATAGATGAAAAAGCCATTTCAAATACCTATACATTGACTAGACTAGGCTAGCCTGCTTAATACTTCATCAACTTGCACATATTAAGTGTGTGCTAATTATTCGTTGAATGAAATGATCATCAAAGGAAGATTAATGTTCGTTGTGATATTATTGTGCTTTTTATTGTATTTTAATGCTTTGAAAATTGATAATCTATGATGATATAGATAATGAATCTTTTAACGAGAGGCACACATCTCAGTATGATCTTGTTTTAAATGACTGAGAAGGCATTTCAAGATGTTGTACGGCCGTAGGGTAATCACCAGGAACACCAATTACCGTCATGAATGTTGTGAAAGAGAAGTCTGACTGGCAAAATGCCAGATAATAGAGTTCAATTGAGGCCCGGGTAACTCCTTTTAAAGAACCACCTGTAATAAGTTTCTGCGCCCTTTTCATTAGGCATGTATTCATACAAGAAATGTATATTGGGCAATTAATACTTGTCCTGGTGAATAACAAGACAGATGAGGTCCCTGCCTTGGAGCACTTTATAATCGAATGGAAGAGAATAAACAATCGTGCCGGTGCCCCTGGAAGGTGGCAGGTGCTAATTCTGATGTTCAGCAACATTTGGGGAGGACCGGGCCAGAGGACATGAGGAGGAAGGCTCGAGAACAAATGCCAGCTGAGAGTCAGAAGCACAGATGCTCATTGGAAGCATTTGAAAAGGGAAGTGACTGAACCAAAAAGACACTTGATGTGCAGGAAGAACACAAACCAGGAGACTAGTTAGGAATTACGGGAAAGTTCCTGTAAGCAAAGGGGCCAAAGAGGAAAATGGCAGCAAGAAGCCAAGTGAAGGGTGGATGCTAGAGAATTGGATGAAAAGAAATTATAAGATTTCACGCCTGAATATCGCCACGCGTCGTTTGGGGGAAATAGGGAAACAGAAATAAGAGCTAATTAGAAGAGAAAGACAACACATCTTCCCTTTAGACACGTCCAGCTGAAGGCTGGATCAACAGCTAACAGGCGACATCCACCATGGAAGAAGTGAGGGCTGTGTGTGCACAGCCGTTTTCACTGTGACCCTGGGGTTGTGAAGCCTGTATCCAGAAGCAAAACACTCACTTGTCGCTCATCGCCCAAACTATTCTGAATAAAAGTGTGAATTCCTTGGTTAACTCAGTATCTTTTCAGGTTTTCACAAGTAACAGTGCAAGTTGTCTTTATATTCGCCAGACAAGCACTTATTCCCACTCTGCTTTAACCATCACAATGGGGATGAGAACACGGTCCTGGCTTTATGCTGATGGAAGCTACATCCAGCGGCCACCGCGGGAGCAGTGATGACCAGTGAAGGGCCTGACTCGCCACACTGCAGGTCTGTGCTTTCCCGGCAAGGGCTGTAGAGATGACTGAGACAGAGGAGATCGTATTTTGTGTTCATGTCACAGCTAGGTTGGTAAGAGCCCCGACAGTTTGCTTTATGAGCACATTTTATTGACTCTTCTTCCTTTTTCTCTCTCTCTTTACAGGTCCCAGAAGTGGATTCCATGTGAGAAAGCCAGATAATAATAGTAACTTACATCTAGACAATGCTTTGATATTTCCATATACCCTCTCATATGACGTTAACACACTGAAGCATTCCAGGAACACTGGGATGTGGGTGCAATACGGACAGAGGCACTGAACACAGAAAAGAAGTGGCCATTAAATCCAGGTCTCTTGACCTCTCCGGGTGGGAAAGGGAAGGTCTATGGCAGTCTCAGAAGAACTCCTTCTAGGAATATGTTTTATTTTGTTTTGTTTTGTTTTAGACTTCAAGCTGTCCAACCCAGCCAATCCTCTTTCAAGACTAGCTTCATTTCTTTTCTTTCAACGTAAAATTTTAGAGCAAACTACCCCTCAATCAGCCACACAGGACCTTTAGTTCCCTGCTGCTCAATGCCTGGTCCCCAGGACAACAGCATCCTGTGCTCTGTGGGAAGGTTGTTAGAAATGCAGGATCTCCGCCCCACCCCAGGCCTGCAGAGCCAGTCTCAGCATTTGGCCAAGATCTCTGTGTGATCCGTACATGCATCCCTGTTGGGAAGGCGCCAATTTAGAGCTCTGAGTCTCAATTTCAGCTTCCCATGGCAATCACCTGGGAGCAGGAGTCCCCAGCCCTCTTATTTATTCGGGGGGGGGGGGTGTTTAAGGGTCCTGATTCTAATATGAAACCAAGGTGGAAACCCACTGGTCTTGATTAACTTCCTCTTTGTATAGACAAGACCAGTGAGGCCCAGTGGGTTAGGACTTGCTCCAGGTTATAAACCAAGTTTGTAAGCAGAACTAGAACAAGGAAGACCCCCAACTGGTTTGGGCAGGCCTCCACCATATTGGAGGCCACTCCTTACAAAAATTTAGGGCCCGGGACTTCTGTTCCCATATGTGGGACCTGGCATGATCCTCTGAGCAGGGCATGTCTTACTTTCTGGATGCCCTTGAATGCCTCTCCCACAGTCTATACTTTGATTTCCTCCCCTTATCCCCTGGGCCCACCCTCACAAGCCCTGAAATCACCCTGTTCAGCGTCCTTAGAAGCACCCTTCCTAGCACCCTGGGTGGACTCGAGCCTGCACACCACCACCACCACTGCCTCCAGCAGCAGCACTTCAGTCTTCCTGATGCAAACTAGAAAGGCTTCGTGCTAAGCCCCTGGATTCTGACATCCCAGTTCACTCCACGTGCTCTATCTTCCTCTCCTTGACCCAGTGATCTGTCTTGACCACGCTCCACCACATAGTCCTGAGGGTCTCAATAAGCAGACAGTCAGGAATCGCCTGTAAAAGCCCCCTGGCCACCCATGAGTGCTGCCGCCATCTCCCCAAAGGGCACTTCGGAAAGTGGGGGCTGTGTCTGAACAGCCCGGTCACCAGTCTGTGGACAGCACACCCCGGGCGGCTGAATCACAGGCGCTGCTCCACTCAGGGCCTCCTCAGGGCCACAGCCCCCCACCTGCTTCCCTCAGGGCTGCAACTCTCCACCTGCTTCCTGTTCCCCCCAGCCCCCTCCTCCCCTCCTGGTGAACCATCTGCGGGTTTTCTTGTCAGTATGAGGGTGTGAGTAGCCCCCACTGTGTTTCTGTTTGTTAGGTTGACTTGTAGGTCCATGATGGGCACAAATAAAAGAAAGACATACCATTTTAGGTATCAATTTGGAATACGGCCTGGTTCATTTTCATCTTGTTTTTGCTAATAAAATATTTCCACCTGACCCTTCAATACTCTAATTATATCCTTGTTTTGCTTCTCTCTGACTTACCACTACTGACCCCTGTCTGTCTGAAACCTTGGCACTGTTTACCAAAGGCTCATGGTAATAGTCTTTAGTAGCCCATAATTTAAAGGAAAAAGAAGTTACAAAATCGTCCTGTTTTAAATGCAATGCCACGGCCTTCAAACACCATAAAACGTGCCATCTAATAAGTTGGATATAAATTAGCCAAAGCTTTGACTCACATGCAGTTGGAGATCAAAACCAGCTGAAACAACATACTCGCTCAAGGCCATCAAGAGACAATAACTGCTACAATGTTAAAGGAAACTGAATTTTACAAACTGATCAATTGAGATTTTAAACAGAAAAAGGGTTAGCCTATGGTAGCAATTTATTGAGAAGCAATGTTTTCCAGGAAGATAATTTCTACAAAAGAAAGTCGTTTAACATCTATTAGTTTTACCATCTAATAAACATATGGAAAGGCTGTACTAAAATTAGAAACTCTACCCAAAGTTTTTGAACCCATAAAAATTTAACTAATCAGCCTTCAATTATTTACAAACTAAATAACAAATAAATGGTCTTGTCTGTGTCATTAGCTTGTTTCAAAAGAGCAAATGGTACAGCAAAACAGATACAGAAATATCTTCTGCCAAATTATCTTCAGGATTCTACTAGTCCAACATTGGTAAAACTCGAATCCAAGAAAAGAATTTAATATTATTAAGTAAATGCAGAGATTGGAGTTTTGTCGGTTGGTTGGTTGGTTTTTATTTTTACCGAGTTCTCCCAGCAATGGGTTAAGAAATGAGTATGCTTCACCCCATTGACCCAGAAGGTCCCTATGTCCAGCTCCTCCCCTCAGCTCAGCTCCTCCCCTCCACTTAGCTCCTCCCCTCCGCTCAACTCCTCCCCTCCTCCTGGCATAGTCCCAGTACTGTTCTGAGAGACACCCTCTCTCCTTGCATTCATCTGGTGAGCTGCCTCTTCTGAAGTTCCCCCAGGACTCAAAGTTGTCATGAGGCTCTCATTATAATGTAATAGTTGAGTGGTTTTGAGATGTCACTTCTCAAGGCTCTGTTTTGTCCCTTTCAGAGCCTCCTCTATTTTGCTGTCTAAAATTCTTTCTCAACTTAGCACATGTACTATCCCAAGGCCCCCATCCTTGGCTCCTACAATCTTCTAGCCTGGCAGTTCATGCCTCTTGCAGTCACACCCATTTCTTTACTGCTCCAACCACATCTTATGTGGTTTTTAAAAAAAATTTTAATTTTAAAAATTAGCTAGCAACCACTCATATGAAGGAAGGCAAAGTTATAGGTAGATTTATTATAATACTTTTTCAAGGAGCAGAATTACTTCTTTCTTCACTCAGGGAAATTAAATTAAATGTTGTAGCAAGAAAATTATTTTTAAGCAATACATATTATTTAACAATAATGAATAAGAAATTAGTCTAACAAATAAGAATAGTTAAATAAGTTGTGATACATTCATACAGCAGAATACAACTCTTAAAAATCATGCTTTTGAGGATTAATGGCAAAGGAAAGTTGCACAATACAAATTAATAGATACATAACTATATACAATATGATCTGACTCTATGTAAAATAAAATACATAGGAAATGTTAACAGAGGCTATTTCTGGGTTATGAGATTATAGATAATTTTTAGTTTTTCTTTACATACGTAGTTTCTGAATTTTTTACAATGAACATATATTACTCTTGCAATCAGAAAAATATATATACATAAAATAAGCTGTTGATTCTATAATACCTAATTTTGCTTAATAAGTCCCATTTTTAAAAGAATATCACCAAAAGCTTATCTTTCATGAAAACAAATCATACCACCTCTGAAGATGATATATTGTACAGTACAGTATTTTATAAGACACTATGACCCTGTGTCACTGAGGTTAGTTATGCCTATCATGACATTGGTTTATCTTGCCTGATACACTATTGACTTATCTACAAAACTCCAGTGTAATAGAGACACTTCCCAGTTTGAAAGCAGCAAGACTTATTTAAGGGGCATGAAAGGATTAGACCTAATTAGCCCTTTCTAAAAATCAGTAAAATGTTTCAGTTATACAAAAGTTCAAAGCAAAACTAGTTCAAAGTTACTTCCACACAAGTAGCTGCAGAAACGTAAAGTGGACCTCAGAGATTACAAAAACGAATCTTCCAGTGTTATCCAGACCAGATTGCTTTTGAATCCATTAAGAGTTTTAAAAACTACCAATTCAAAGAAATTACAGCACGTCTGAAGTGCTGTCACTTTTCATTGAATGAGTTATTATTTCATCCCTATTCTCTCAAGAAATGTCATTTCATTTATTCCAAGGTCTACTAAAAAATAAAGGGGTATATAATCAAATTAATCATAATATTGCTCATAATGAGCTTTTTCTTCTTTTCCTCCACCTAAAGCCATTGTAGCAGCCTGCATTTCACAATTGCTTTATGCTTCCTGAAGAGTCCAACATCTCAGGATTCACGTTTATTTTTCTATTCACTTAACAATAGTCTCCTATGAACAAGGCCTTCAACAAGGCACCAATGAGACAAAGCCTCAGAGTCCCAGGGTTTAGAGAGTGCCTCAAAAACCGTAAAAAGTATAAATTTCCATAATTTTCTATTTCATTCACCAGATATAATTATGTAAATGAATATTAGCAGTATTTGACAGAAACACTGCTTTAGAAAGGAACATTCCAGCCTAGGGCACTTTGTCATTTCTTCTATAATCTGCCATCTTCTTTTTCATGGAAAACTTGATTCAACAGAGGTGCCATCATTAGGCAGTGACATTACAGTTGAAAAATGGTTACTTGGGACTTAACTTTTTATTTCAACTCTTGCAATTACTACTACAATAAAAACTTCAAGTTTAGGAATGGGTGCATGTTAAAATAATCTTGTCACTCAAATTTCTCTACAAATATTGTATTGATATGGTTATCAATTTCATGCTTTCATCACAGCATGCGTTGGAATTATGGTACCTGTCAGTTTTTCAATCACCCAGAAAGAGAACAAATTCAGGCACTCTTCACGATATTCAATGTTTTACAATCCCTATGCCCATTTCAAAACTTTTATCATTCCAACTTTGGTGGCTCACACCTGTCATCCCAACACTTAGTGAAGCCAAGGTGGAAGGATATCTCAAGGTCAGGTGTTTGAGATCAGCTTGGACAACATGAAAGAGACTCGTTTCTATAAAGAATTTAAAAATTAACTAGATATGATGGCACATACCTATAGTCCCAGCTATTTGAGAGGCTGAAAGACAATCACTTAAGCCCAGGCGTTCAGGGCTACAGTGAACTATGATCAATGCCACTACATTTTAGTAATAGAACAAGATTCATTGCTTAAAGGAAAAAACAAAAACAAAAAAACAAAAAACCTCAGTCATAGCCACAAGAAAGCTTTCTGGAAGTTAGATGTTTGAAATTTACAGTTTCACAAAACTGAAAAGTGCAAATGATTAATAGCTAATGTCTATGCATAACTGTTTCAAAATGAATAGGAAAATGTTCAGAACTATTTGTAACTTCTTCTGCCTTTCTTTGAGTAGTAAAAAATAAGGAAAAGAGAAACAATAAAAGCAAAAAATATAAAGGCTATGAAAGTCAGTAAAGACTTTCGAGTGTGAAAAAAGCTGCATTCAGAACACACGGTGAATTCTTCTGGACAAAATCTTCCCAGAGTTTTGAGGCCTGGGAAACCATTGTTGTCAATAATTTTCCTGTAATGCTTCATGGATGGTTTGGCCTCAAACTGATTGGCAGCATAACGATAGAGGCCAAATTTTGGAGCTGTGCGATCATTAAATGAATAAGCAAAGTATCCACAAAGATTGATACCATCCAATATGTAGGCTGGAAAAACAAAAGGACAGGAGAGCAGTTACTAAAATATTTTGCACACAGCACATGGCTTTTACATAACCTTTGTGCATCTGGGACGTTTTCAATACCATTTAATAAAATTAGATCTAATCAGAAAAGACTTCTTTTTTCACGAAGACGAGTAGGCAAATGGCAAGACAAATACTGAGCTACATTTAACAGCTGGCTTCACATAATTAAACCATGTACTTGGGTTAAATCTTTATGCACGTGAAGTAGTTAAATCTTCCACCTGAGATGGAAGACCTAGGCGTCTATGCTTTTACAGATACAGAGCTGGTCCTAGAGAGTTCCTGTCTTTCACTTTTAGCTAAACTTCTTTTTTTTAATTTTTTTATTTTTATTTTTATTTTTTTGCAGTTTTTGGCCGGGCCTGGGTTTGAACCCGCCACCTTCCGCATATGGGGCCGGCCCCCTACTCCTTTGAGCCACAGGCGCCGCCTCTAGCTAAACTTCTTTATCCCCAAGGAAAATACTAGGAATCCCTTGAACTGTTTCAGCAAGGCAGAGAATGGGTAGCACTCGGTTCTGAGGGTGACGGCGTGTGTTTCTGCGTGAGAGTTGATGCTTTGGGGGCTCCTTACCTTTAAGTGCTTCATTTACATAATTCTGTATGTAGTACATCCTTAACTTGTCTTGCTCGACGTGGGGACTGTCATCGATTCCGTTGGATATGACATACATGGGGAGGTCTCCATATTTTGACCTCAGCCAGTTCAGCACCTTGCGTAACCCCCAGGGCACCACCGCCACCTGGCTGGGAGAGTTGAGCCACGTGATGTCAGTCATTTCTTGCACTTCGAGGTAATCATTATATTTCCCTGGATCTTCTTTTTCCCAGTCTACAAGGATGGTGGTGTAATGGCTGAAAGCCAAAAAGTCAAAAGTTCCCTGGATTAGCTTTTTCTCGTCTTCCGTGAAATAAGGTAGGAGAAAATCGTTTCTTTGGTTCAGCCAGTGCCTCATCACACGTGGGTAGTCTCCGGAGCCGAAAATAGGCTCGGCCAGCCAGCCGATGTCAAATTCCAGAACCCTCTCGGCCACTTCTTTGTCCTTTTGAGAGAAGGGGCAGGCTGGTTCTATCCAATCAGCCTGCAAGGCTATGGAGATCTGGCCTTTCTGCACGTGCCTGAACTTCTCATCGTAGGCGCGCCAGGCCAAGGCGTGGGCCTTGAGCAGGTTGTGCCCCGCGCCGTAGGTCAAGTTCCGCGTGTGCGGCTCGTTCATGGTGATCCACAGCCGCACGTGGTGGCCCAGCTCTCGGAAACACAGCCGGGCGTATTCGACGAAAGCCAGGGCGGTGTGCGGGTTCTCCCAGCCCCCCTGCCTGGCCAGGGGCCGCGGCAGACCCTGGTGCGGGGCCGTGGGCTGCCACAGCGCCACCACCGGGGTGATGTTGGCGCGCACCAGCTCGCCCGCCACGCAGCGGTAGTAGTGCAGGGCTGTGCGGTTCACCTGGGACCAGTTGCCCAGAGGGAGCAGGACTGCCCAGTCCAGGGAGAAGTGAAAATGCGTCACGTGCATTTCCCGGAGCAGGGCGATCTGGGGCCGGATGGCCGCGAAGTCCGCACAGTAGGGTTTCCTCTTCTTGGTCACTGCCCCGTCCACTTTAATAAGCCTCTTACTGTGGTGCACATCCCACAGGTAAACATTCGGGTCGGTAAACTGAGACAGGGTGGTGTCCACCTGCAGAGGGGAGCATCAACATTAGCTCTGCCCGGGCAGATCTGGAGTCAAGGCAATCATTTGAACCAGACTAGCAAACGAGATGAGCAAAACTAGTAACCTTCCGAGCTGAGAACTTAAACTGTTTTTCATGAATTGTAAGTTCCTTAGGAAGAAAACATTCTACTTTCTTGTATGCCCGTTGTTTTACCCATTCTTCTAACTCTTCAATTGTGACTTTAATGTTTTTTAAAAGCCTGGATTTGTTTAGTTAACGAACAAGCAAAAGTTAACGAACAAGCAAATAAGCACTAATGATTCTTGCACATCGAAAGTCTGTATTACCCAAGCAGAGGTTCTGTTTGTTTTGGTTTGGGGGTTTGCTTTTTTGTGGGTTTTTTGTTTGTTTGTTTTTGAGACAGTCTCATTTTGTCGCCCTAGACCAGGTCTCACTCTACCTCGGCTGGTCTCCAACCCCGGAGCTCAGATGATCCAGCTGACTCTGCCTCTCCGAGTGCGAGGATTACAGTCGTCAGCCACAGCGCCCAGCCAAGCACAGTATTTTTGGAAGTGTTTTTTTTTTTTAATATCAGAAATCACTAATGGTTTGAGACTTTCAAATTAAAAAAAAGAACTAGACAAAAGAAAAATCTTAGAAGATTTTAAGAAGTACAATATAATTTATAAATATTGTTTACTTTTCTGACTCTGACTCAGACTCTAAGTTGAGTTTCACTCTAGGTAGAAGAGGTGCCAAATGAACAAAACTCTTGCCTTTTTTTTGGCTTTAGAATCAATGACAGAATTTAACCAATGCAATCTGACTGATGGTGGAAAGTCTGATAAAGAATGTGGACAAAAAAACAATATTGTCATCTACATTTAGTGGGATTTTTTAACATACTTTTTTATTGTCTAACTTATTTTTCTGTAACAATGATGATAATAGTACTCTATCATATGATATAAAATCCTTCAAAATGAAAATAGGTATTCAGGAAAAGTAGGCAAATTATAAAATTCTCTCTCCATGTGTATACGGTGGAGAGGACTCAAACTGAAAAGTGCACCTGGAAAATCTACAAGCCAATCCAGTCTTCTCCTCTGAAATAATCCCATTATAACAGGTTCTTTGGTCTGATGCTATACATAAAACTGGGGTGAGAAGCTACAGCAGAGGTTTTGTTGCATTTCACCGGCCTGTTGCAAATGCACTGTTATTTCTCTGGAGGGGTAAGTGCTGTGTTTATAAAGGAAAGTTAAAGAAAAAAAAAAAACAAAAACAGCGTGTCTAAGGGAAATTGCTTTTTCTGGAGAATTGTCCCTTGTAGAACACCCACACATGCATTTCCCCTAATGCTGTGGGAATGCCGTCAGAAATATTTTTCCACTGTGATGCACCCACAAATTATGTTTCCTCAGCTTCACAAGAGAAAATATTTGCATGTTCTTTTGAAGTAAAAGTGTTCAGAGCTTGAAGAAATTTTTGTGGATTATTTTTATATAGCTTGGAGCTGATGAAATTCCTAACTTTTCTACCATAATTGTTCCAAAACAACAGCTTTATTCAATCCATCTGATAACAAACATACAAGGCTAGCATATAGTTTCTGCGGGAAGAAAAAAAAATCTGATTCTTAAAAATGCAGGACATTTAGAAATGAGTGTTTAGGCAACATGAAAACCTAACCTCCATTAATTTACTAAAAAATGAAATAATAAATTGGGACCTTTAAGAAGGAAGGGGCATAAAGCATGTATTTTCTACATTATGGAAGAAACTTTCTCCTAACAGAGGCCAGTGTTAAAGAAGCTCTGTCCCCTCACTCTGGAGCATGTTCTGTGTTCAATTAACTATTAGCATTAGTGGTTACAGGAAAACAAACCTACCAGCTGGGTCCAAGGAAAGCGACGATCTATGTGATTGGTCCTAAGGCAGGTGGTGTGCTTAATGGAATATTATTTTTAAAGTTGTTCAGGTGAAATGCATGCCTCAAATATTGAGTTTGAAATACCAGCCAGGAGGGAAAAGATGAATTTGGATGGCCTAAAAACAATTTCTCAGGGCTTTAATATAACGTCTTATAGTACTGCTTGCAAAGGAAAACCCTGGAAACTGACAACAAAGAATTTACCGTTTCTACGCCCATCAGGAAGTTAGCCTGGGAAGGGCACTGCCGCTATAACACAAAGGCCCGAGGTGAAAGCAGGAGGAGAAAACAGCGATCTCGGCCTCTCCCCCACCACAGAGCTTGGGGGAAGTTCCCTCCAATGTGCTTGGAGGGACTCAGTTTAGTGTTTGTTGGAGAAGAGACTGAGGCACTCTGCCAGGTGGAGGGTGAGGACGGTGACCTGAGAGAGGCGGTCGTGGGCTGCTGAGTGGCTGAGCTTAGCTCAGATTCCTCAGAATTGCGTCTAGGGAGCAGGAATTCTCTCCCCTAATCTCCCTTGCTATTCCCTGCCATACTTGTAACTTCTGAGGAAACATTTTCTTCTCCCTTCGGGAAGTAGGATTTAGGCTTAACACTTCGTACTGCTTAGCAGTTCCCAAAGGCAGCACACAGCCCTGGCATGGGAACACAGCAGGTGCAAAGGGGCTCCCCGACACCCCCACTCTCGCCGGTGTTCCTCCCCACTGTCCGCTGTCGCAGAGATCCTGGCGAGGCCTCTCCACACACAGCCCCAGATAAAAGGCAGAGGCAGGAAAAGTTGCAGGAGGCGTTGCTTCCTCCCTCTTTGCGCTGCTCGTCCTCTCCCTCACCTGACCCCCACTGTGGATCCCACTTCGAGAAGAGAAATTAGGAAACGGAGATTCCAGGTTGCAGTGGGGGTGGGGAGAAGGAGCCAGATGGAGCGGGCAGAACCCGCAGGAGCAGGAGGAAGCTGAGGGCCTTTTTCCTGCGCTGTTAATACGGGGGTCCTCAGGCTTTGCAATGCAAGGGGGGATATAAGTCCGAGACTGCCTCTAAAATCAACTGGATGGTCTGAAAAAGACATAAGAATGATCCAATCCAGCAAGAAAAGTGTTAAGGGAAGTGTTGATTAATTTCCTTATAAATAGAAGGTTTTCATTTGATATGTAGAGGAAAACAGCAACTGTTTCAAATAGAAGGTCTTTCCTCAGACCCAAGTGGTCTTCCAAATACTTCTTTCAATGTTATGATTTGTAGAAACAATGAATTGGCTCCAAGAACCCAACGTGCCACAGCTCGGTGCTTGTCTGTGGACATGGAACTTGATCTCTGCCCTGACTGCTATTCTCACATTCAGACCATCCAGCGGCTTCACTACCAGCTTCTTTACTTACCATTCTGCCCCTGCTGCTCCTTCTCATAAATTGGGTGCCCGTCATTCTCTCTAAAGAGACTCCTTGGCTCCTAGGAAGCAGGGGTCCCCCTACTCATCACATTGTGCCTTCACCAGTTCTCCCCTTAGCCGAGCCACCCCAGCCACTAACACAGGGTTTTTTGTACATGCTAAAGCTAAACCAACATTTGTTTACTGAAGTATTCGATCAAACTCTGGAAAACAAGTCCCTTTAAAATTAGGGAAATGAAAAGGAGCATTGGGAGCTCACTACACAGTAGACGCTTAATAAATACTGGTTGATCAGAGTGAAAAACTTCTATAGCCATTTCCTAGACTACCGCTAAAAAGAACATTCCATCCAGGGAATCTTTGGAGCTAAAGTTTTCCTTTTCTGTTTCTTTTTTTGAGACAGAGCCTCAAGCTATTACCCTGGGTAGAGTGCTGTGGTGTCACAGCTCACAGCAACCTCAACTCTTGGGCTTAAGTGATTCTCTTGCCTCCACCTCCCGAGTAGCTGGGACTACAGGCGCCCATCACAACGCCCGGCTATTTTTTTGTTACAGTTGTTATTGTTGTTTTACCAGGCACAGGCCAGGTTCGAACCCACCAGCCTCGGTGTATGTGACCGGCACCCTACCCACTGAGCTACAGGTGCCACCTACAGTTTTCTTTTTTGAGGAATTTCTGCAAGTTTTGTATGGGATCCTCAATTATGTCTCTGGAGGGCTCCATCTAATGTTCCCGCCTCATTTTTAGCAGCCCCACCGATATCTCAGATATTTCGGAGTTCCGTGTTATATTTTATTTGTGAAAAAACTCAACTTCTTTTCAAAGGATAGAAAAATCACACTCCTAAAACAGAGTGTTTCATCTTGTGTAACTGTCTTATCGCTTCCTAGATCTTCAATATTCATATGTCTTTAAGATGTTTGCCTTTGGATCTAACTAAAAGTGCAAGATGGAGATGGGAAGATTTTTGGAGAGAAAGGTGCAGCATCCCGTCTCAAAGGATGGGCAAGGTGCCATGACAACCAGCCCAATAAGAAATCACTTCTTACTAGTGATCGGGCTTGGGGAGACTGCTGATTGGCTTTGTCAGCTGACTTACTTGAATGTAGTTGTCAACAACTCCCCAAGCAAAGTCACAGGGGAACGTCCCTTCTAGGGGTTGGTTTTCAGGTAAAGGAGGGAAGCCGTTTTTCTCTATCAGCTTTTGGTAGAACAAGGCTGACGACTTCGGCAGCAACTTCTTATCCTGGCTTAGAAAGTCGACATAGAAGAGTCCACGCCTGATGCTGTAACCTCTGTGCCACTCGAAACCATCCATGAGGGACCAGGCCGTGTACCCGATGACATCGACCCCATCCAGCCTGATGGCTGCAAAGGCGAGAGAGGACAAGAGGAACGTGACCCTTCGCTGGGCGCTCACGTCACGATGCGAGCGCACCTGAGGGTTTTACTACTTAAAGCAAAAAAATCACATATAATGCTCCTTATCTGGTAAACCTGTGATTTCTCTTATTGACAAAAGGCTTTAATCAAATTTAGATAACTCTCTAAATAAATATCCTCACAAATAAATAGGCCTGTCTCCAATCTGTTTTTATTTGGATTTCCAAGCACAGGACTGTTCTTTATTTCTAACCTATGCTTCACAAGGGCGAGGGAGTTGCCTCTTTCCAACCTAGGCACCCAGCAAATGACACAATAAATAAAGGCTTTAAAAGCATGAACAAGTTACTATTTTGTTAAGAAAATGTGGATATCCCTTTTTTCTTTAAAGGGTGTTTTATTCAGCCCAAACAATAAGAATTCAAAAACGTTTATAGAAAGCTAAATATCAGGAGATTTATTTTTTGCTCAATTTAATCTGAAAATCTAGATTAGTTGTCCAAAAAGTTTAATAACTGCAAATGTTAGAACCCTGTTTCTCATTTACAAATGAGTTTTCCAAATTAATTTGAGTTCCCTAAGGTCCTAAATAAGAAGGGTGTCACGTGAATACATTCCTGCTATTGCCAAAATGGATTTCTACATGTTGACTAAAAGCTACAAATTCCCATAGTTTATGATAAATAATCTTAAAGATTGTTTGTCCGGCAGATTTTAGCAGGAAATGAGAATCCTCCCCACCCCTAAAATCATACCTTTTAAGGCTTCCATTATGAACTTTTTGAGGTAATACATATACTTGGCATCATCTTTCTTGGTGGTCCCTGAAACAAACCAGCCATTCTCCACGATAAATATCTGAGGGTGGTTATATTCAAGGTCAATCCAGGAAAGCAGTTGCCTCAGGCTGGGAGATTCTACTTGGCGGAACTTCATGTGAGGGTCCAACAGCTGAAAACTCAAGGTTGGTCCAAAGGACAGAGCAAAAAAGTCGGCTGTTCCCTTGATGAACTTTTTCTCAGATTCAGTAAAATTAGGCAGAACAGATGAAAGGTTATTCTTCATGCTCTCAGGATAGTCACCATCCACAAATATGGGTTTGGCAAACCAGCCAAGTACAAAGTCAAGAGATCTTTGGCATTCTTTGATGCTATGGTCGGTCATTCTTCGAGGACTGATCCAGTGGGAGCTTAGAGCAATGGACACCTGGCCTCCCTGAGTTGGACGGAAAGAAGTATTGTAGAGATGCCAGATTTTGGCATGAGCCTGGAAAGAGAAAAACCATGGTAAATTTATCTCTGATTGGAAAGAGAAAAGTGATACATTTTTGAATCCCCAGCTCTAGTTGTATCTGTTTCTCATCAAGCCTACCATAATGACTAACCCCACAATGTAAAAATCAGCTGGAACTAATAAACTATTTCAAAGGTAGGTTTCCACACAGTGGGCAGCTACCATGACCATTGCCATTATTTTTAGCAAGTCAGTGGAAAAATGTCCATGTCTCGGGTTGAGTGTGTAGTTATCCATATTTTGGAAAGTTAATGAAATAAGAATTTATTATAGTGTCTTACTATTTAATTGACTTTGGATTATGTGCTTTTTAATTTATGGCTTTTGTGAAAAAAACCAATTCCCCATCTGTGATCACACTAGGAATTTCTAAGCAGGATTATGTTTTTTATCCTGAGAGACTGGGAGTTTTCAAACTGACTCAAGTTGTTGGAGACAATTTCATATTTTACAGTCATCTCTCATGACTGAAATTCTAACACATTTCCTCACCATCTTCGTTCTCCCGTAAGAAGAACCAGCACAATAAATGAAAAAAACAATTCCACTATCCAACCTTGGCCTCTGCTCTGGAACTCTGGGACAATACTGGCTTTCCCACAGACCCAGGGTGCAAGGCCTAAGCCAAGAGCAAAAACAGCTAAGTAGAGCTGTGAGGAGCTCAGATGCCCATACTTAGCATCAGCCGTAGTTTCCTACAACGATGAAAAAGACTTTGTGTCCCTCAAACCAACTTTGTACTCCCATAAATTCTTATTGACTTCTGATATCTTATTTTCATTTGTTTCCTTGTTATTTACAAAGAATAGTGACTATTACAGGTTTTCTCCCCTCCCCTACTTGAAATGAGTTTCTCTTTACCTTTGAATTCCTTGATTTACTCTCCCTATTTTTCTACAAACACAAGTGCTGTTTATTAGCCTTTTCTTCCTCCAATGTATCCTTTTGAAAACTCCGTTCTGATTCTCCATTTGATTCTGTATAGTGTCTAAAACGATTGTGCCAATTTTCATTCCGCTCCCTGGGCCTGGAGAAATTCTTTTGTTCAGTGAGCCAAATAGCCTCTTGGTATAGCCTAAGTATTCCTCTCGTGGTTCATTTCACAACAGGCATCCAAGAACAGCCTCATCAACATTCTTGTGAGTTCAGCCAAACATTTCAATGGAATAAGATAGTTTACGCCTTACTTCTCTTTTTAGTTTCTTAGTGAATATCTATTATGTTTCATTTCACTGAATGTACTTTTTCATGACCTGAAACAGCTATCCGTATGCTAAGAAGAAAATGGAGAATAAAATGTTGATCAAAAGAAAAGCAGCACTCACTTCTGTGATCTAGGAAACCAGGGACTTAATGACGGCCCACCATTGCCAGCTTTGAGATATCTCTCACACTTCTCTACCTTCCTCACCACCACCACCCCCATCTCTCCCTTCCCAGGTGATGAAAAATCTCATGATGCTGTTGAACAGTTTAATAGAAAATCAAGGGAGCATCCCAGGTTGGTACTCAAGGTACTCCTTGAGCTCTAGAACCAGATGACTATCCCAATTTGGCCCAGCTTGAGGCCTCTGGACAGTCGTGTCCTAAACCTAACAGGCACCCCTCTGTAGAACAAGTGCTAAGTAGGGACAGTGGTGCATCAGGCTAGAGTGGGAGCAACTTGGGGAGCTGCAGTCATACAATAGAATTGTTTATAATCATGGAACCCTCTTCCATCCTTAAGGACCCTGACGTGGCTCAGAGGAAGGTCAGCAAGGAAAAGACAACTGACCTGGGCCATAGGAAAGAGCAGATGTCTGCTAAAGTTCCATTTTTTAGTCAGGTGCCTTTGAACACATGATTTCTCCTGGACAGGTGCGCCTGACTTTCCTGTGCCTCTCACGGGGATGATTTGAGGATGACATGAGAGAATTTATGTAAAACTCCAGCGATTACAGTAGTAGTGTCTCCTGAATGTTCATTGCTTCCCTCTCTAAAGGACGAGAGACTGAAAAACACTGTAGGGAAAGGAAACACCACCTGCTAAGGAGGTCAGCTCCCAGCAGTGATGTGTTGCAGCGATAAAACCTGGGGTCTGGATATATGCAGCTGACCTCTATCAAAAGCTGTAACCAGATTTTATTGCACTTATTTAAGCATAAAGAGTGACTTAGGGTTAGATTTGCAACTCCTCTGTTTGTGACCAGCGTAAGCCTCAGTTACCTACTGTACAAACGAGAATAACATTCATTCCACATAGGGACATTGTGAGGATTAAGTGATACAATACAGGTGAAGGAGTCTAGTAAGTAATTGATTTTTTTCCGAGAAGCTTTGGAGAGCAGCTTGGATATCTTTTGGCTAAACTACTCACCCCGCTGCAAACCCTTCTTGGACCTGTCAGTGACTGGGCTCTGCAGTGGCCCAACCAGGTGCTGTCCTCCACACGTGGCATGTTCTCTAAATCGCCCTTACCCCACCTGACCTGCCACACTAAGCTGTGCGTCCTTCCTTTGGGCACCAAGCCCCTTAGACCTAATTCTCTCACATCAGTTACTTCCCACGATGAGGCAAATTCCCCTCTCAGACTGAGCTCCCTGAAGAGTTGCTTCAGCCCCTTCCCGGCACACAGAGGCCCCCCCACTGTCTGTGAACCTGAATTCAGCTCGGTTTCATCACCTCCTTGGGAAGCAACTCACTCCATTCACAGATAGTAGATGTGAGAATTACCATGAGTCAGAGTACCATGGGAAAGGTCACCATGTAGGATGCCACAACTAATGCTGATTAATAATTAATAGGGAGATGATTATGTAATGTCTAGCCCTGACTTCTAAGCATTCCAGGTATGTGTGTTTTGTAAGCTTGTTGTCGTAAGATGAGATTTAATAAAGCTGTTGACAGGGACTCAGAGAAATAACTGTGTGGGCAAGAATGTTCATCTAAACTCTATTTCTAATTGCCAAACATTGAAAACAACTAAAGTGTGTAATATTCAAATACATTTACCATCATATATTCATGTTTTAAAACATTATGGTATACTGAAAGAAATATTACTATTTCAAAATTACAAATAAGGCAAAAGAATACCTATTAACATGTAAAAACATTTCTAAAATGCTAACTGAACAAAAAAACAGGGTATAAAACAGTAAACAGGATTTAATAGAATTTTTATCTGGAAGAATGTATAACTTGTTAGAAGAAGTTTTATGGCAGGATTGTGGGTCGTATAATTCTCTTCATTTTATCTATTCACATATTTTTTCATTTATTACCATAAGCACATACTGCTCTAGAGAAAACAATCAAAATTCACAAAAGGAAAATGGTTCAAAGCAGTTGGATGTTGTGCCCTGCTTGGTGATTCTTACAAATCCCTGCCTACGTGTTCTCTAACTTGACCCACAATCTCTGCCTCAAATTCAAGTTCAAATTCATTGCATTCCTGCTTAATGTTCAGCATGTCCCTGGAAGAAGTAGCTCTCTAAAATGTATTGTACCTACTTCCAATTCCATTACTCTCATTTCCACTTCAAAACTCAGCTTTGAGAGTTTGCACCTCCACAAAGCCTTCCCTAACATCCTCCCTCTTCCCAGACTTAGTCAAAAGGGTCTTCTGGATTTATACAACTGACCTCTATCAAAACCTATAACCAGATTTTATTGTACTTATTTAAGCATAAAGATTGTGGGTGCCTCAAAGGCATTGATTGGGCCTAGTCCCTCTATACTCAGATTCTAGCAAGGTGTCTGAGCCAGAAGAAGTATTCAATAAACAGATATGGAGCTGGAAAATATTATTCTTAGCAAAGTATCTCAAGAATGGAAGAAAAAGTATCCAATGCACTCATCCCTACTATGAAACTAATTTATAGCGTTCATATGAAGGCTATAACTCAATTACAGCACAAGAATATGGGGAAAGGGGCAAGGGAGGGGAGGGGGTGGAGAAGGGAGGGTGAAGGGAGGGTAATTGGTGTGTCCACATCTACGGTGCATCTTACAAGAATACAGGTGAAACTTACTAAGTGTAGAATATAAATGTCTGAACACAATAGCTAAAAAAATGCCATGTAGGCTATGTTAACCAGTTGGATGAAAATATTTCAAATTACATATAAAACCAGCACATTGTACCCCATAATTGCATTAATGTACTTAGCTATGATTTAATAAAAAATAAATAAATAAATAAATAAACAGATATGGAGGAATGAAGGCTGGCAGTAAGTACTGTCTCATTGTATTTGATTTCTCAAATCTACCACTAGACAGATGTGATGAGAGTGGGAGAAAAAAACCCGATCAAAGAATCTGAGACAAAAGCAAACCTTTTCCTGGACCAAATCAGGAAAATTCACAAGATACCCTGGCTCTGTTTACTTTCATGATCATGAAAGACATATGCACTTTCAGGTATGTACCATAAAAATAATAAATTAGAAAGAATTTGACATTTTAGCCTTCTGAGAATAATATGTGCGAATGATCTAATTTGGGGTGTAAGTCACCCTGGTATATGACGCCTTCCTTCTAAGTCTTGATTTCAGTTTTGAAACACGAAGTCTAAAAACTGTAGCAAAAAAAGGAATCTGGAATTTCTTCCTACCAATCAGCTAGTAACCCCCAAATTTTGGAAGTCAAAGGAAATACTCTGAATTTCATGGAACATATGAACAGTTTCTCTCTGGCTTTATTGTAAGCTCCTTGTCATTTGCCTATTTGTATCTTTCATGAAGCCCAACACAAGCTTCACACGAGCAAGGTGCTTTAAAATGGTGAGAGAAAGGAAGTGAGTCTTACATCCCCTCCAGGTCCTACCAGGCGTCATGTCCTAGACAAGGGTGAGAAAAATGAAGTCTGAGCCATACGCAGCAGTTCTGCTGAGCTAGAAAACAGAAATCAAAGAAAGATGAGGGCTGCTAAAGCAAGTTAACACCCTAGACAACAGAAAGCTGCACAGAGGAAGGGCCCACAAGTCTGCGTGGAGATGTCCCAGAGTCCTTGGTTGTACGTGCACAGGACAAGATTCTATGAAGCTTAGCAATGAGAAGCTGCTACAGGTCTGGAAGATGAATGCCATGGGTTGTAGAGGCTGGGAAACATTGCAATCCAAAGTAGCCAGAAAACAGGAACGTGACTGAGCACTTCAGGCAATCAGCTGAAACACAGAAAAGTCATTACTTGAAGAGTAAGGACAAAACTGGAATGGACCAACTCTAACGAAGACTAAATCCAAACCTGCCAGGATGGAGAAAAAAATCCTCTAGTGATTTAACTTCTTGGCTGAACTAAACGCAGCATCTTTTACAGGAAGACAACATTGGCCAGACTCTCTAAAATGTATCATTCATAGTATACAGAGTATAGTAAAAAAAAAAAACTACTAGAAGTGTGAAAACTTAGGAAACTGAAACTTTTATTATGAAAAAAAGTATTCAAAATCAACAGAAATGTCCCAGACTTTAGACTCATCAGAGGACTTTAAAATAGTTGCTATAAATATATTCAAGGATTTCAAAAGAAAAAGATAGATATAATGAACAAATGGGGAATAACAGCAGAGAAATAGAAACTGAAAAAAGCCATAAAAATAGAACTGAAAAGTAAAACAAATGAAATTAAAAATTTTTGAATGAGATTAACAACATGAATTCTAAGTAAACTATAAGATAAGAATAAATGATGTAATCCCTAAAAACCCTCCAAAAATGTTTATCTAAAAGGCCCATAGAATAGGAAAAATGAATTACTAAAAATTTTTATACAAAAATATGTAAAAAGTAAGAAAAAACAAATGGGGCAAATAGAAAACAAATAGGAAAATGGTAAACATAAACCTAATCATATCAGTAAATACTCAAATAAACATGGACTAAATAAATGTAGAATATAAATGTCTTAACACAGTAACTAAGAAAATACCATGAAGGCTATGTTAAACAGTTAGAAGAAAATATTTCAAATTGTATATAAAACCAGCACGTTGTACCCAATGTTTGCATTAATGTACACAGCGATGATTTAATAATAATAAAAAAGGGAAAATCAAAATATGGACTAAATGCTGTCATATAAGACAGATACTGTCCAATGCCTACATTAAATAAACAAGAACTATTTCAATTTAGTCTTCATCAACTTAATCAACTCAACTTTCACCTTAAAAAAAAATTAAAAAGAAGAATGAAATAAACTCACAGACAGAGAATAAAGGAACTAATAAAGACTAGAGGCGGCACCTGCAGCTCAGTGGTTAGGGCACCGGCCACATACACCCAGGCTGGCAGGTTCAAACCCAAACTGGGCCAGCTAAACAACAATGACAACTGCAACAACAACAACAACAACAACAAATAGCTGGCGTTGTGGAAAGTGCCGGCAGTCCCAGCTACTAGGGAGGCTGAGGTAAGAGAATAGCTCAAGCCCAAGAGTTTGAGGTTGCTGTGAGCTGTGATGCCCAGCATTCTACTGAGGGTGACATAGTGAGACTGTGTATCAAAAAAAAAAAAAAAGACTAGATGTAAACAAAATAGAGAATAGAAAGATTACAGAATCAACAAAATCAAAATTTGCTTCTTTGAAAAGACTAACAAAAACTTTAGCTAGACTGATAAAGAAAAAAAGAGAAGACTCAAATTAACAAAATCAGAAATGAAAGTGGGAACATTACTACTGACCTTTTTGGTATATCTATTTCTGTAATAAAGGGATTATACGTAAGGGAACACTAGGAACAACTGGATGCCAACAAATTAGATAACAGATGAATTGGACAAATTCCTGGCAGCACACAGGTTACCAAAAGTGGCTAAAAAAGAAACAGAAAACCTAAACAGATGTGTAACAAGAGATTGAATCAGTAATCAAAAACCTCCCAACTAAAAAAAGCCCAGAACCAGCAGTTTTAAGGGCAAATTGTACCAAACATTTAAAGAAGAATCAACACCAGTCCTCCTGAGGCTCTTAAAAAATTAGGAAAGAAAATAACACTTCCTAACTTATTCTGTGAGGCCAGTATTATCCTGATACCAAAGCTAGATAAAGCTTTCACAAGAATAAAATAGCTACAGACCAATATCCCTTATTAACATAGATGCAAAAAAAGCCCAACAAAATACCCCCCAAAAAATCCATTAGCAGAATAAAAGGATTACATAGCATGATCAAATACTATTTATTCCAAGAAAGCAAGGGTAAGTCTACATATAAAAATCAATGTGATATATCACATAAATAAAGAGAATAAAAGCCATATGATCTTCTCAGTTAATGAAAAAAAGTATTTGACAAAATCCAAAAGCCTTTCATGATAAAAACACTCAGAAAACTAGGGATAAAAGACAATGTCCTTAACATGATAAAAAGCATTTATTAAGAACCCACACCTAACATCATACTCAACAGTGAATGACTGAAAACTCTCACCTAATACCAGGATCAAGAGGGATGCCAGATTCCATTGCACGTTCTATGATGTATTAGAAGTTCTAGCCAGAGCAATTAGACAAGAAAAAAAGTATGTCTCAGTTGGAAAAGAAGTAAAACCATGTCTATTCACAGATGACATAATTCTACATAAAATTCTAAACAATCAAACAAAAATCTGTTACAGATTACAAACATCTTCAGCAAAATTCCAGGATAGAAGATCAACATACACACAAAAAATCAGTTGTATTTCTAAACAATAGCAATGAACAGTCCAAAAAGCAAATCAAGAACACAATTTCATTTATAATTGATTCAAAAAGAAGACAATACATAGCAATACATTTAACCATTCTCACAAATTCTGTTTGCATTGTTCTGGATGTCCTAGCCAGTGCAGTGGGGCAAGTTAAAGGAACAAAAGGCATATTGTTTGGAAAGTAAAACAAAACAAACAAAACCTCTGTAGTTCATATAAAATGTGAAATATGATTGTCTATGGAGACACCCTAAGTGATTTAAAAAAACCCTTATAGAACTAATAAGTGAATTTAGCAATTTGGCAAAATATGATATTGATATAAAAATCAATTGAATTTATTTTCAACTGGAAAATAAATTTAAATATATTCCCATTTAACAATTGCACCAAAACCATAAAGTAATCAGGAATAATTTAACAAAAGTTGTGCACAACTGGTACAAACATTTCTATAAAATACTGTGAACAGAAATTAAAGAAGAGCTAAACAAAGGGAAAGATACCCTTTTCATTGATTGGAAGACTCAGTATTGTCATCAATTCTCCCCAAATTGATCTATTGACTCCACAACATCCCATCCAAAATCCCAACAAACTTTTTGTAGAAACTGACAAGTCGATTCTAAAATATATATGATAAATCAAAGGGTCTAGAACAATTGCAATAACTAGAGAAAGGAAGAATAACATTGACACATTCACACTACCTGATTTCAAGACTTACCTTAAAACTATTAATATAATCATTGGCATAGTGTGATAGAGGTATAAAGATAGACAAATAGATCAAAGTAGTAGAACAGAAAATCCTGAAATAAACCGTGACCAAATGATTTCCATCTAATGCACCAAGACAATTACATGACAAAAGGAAAGGCTTTCAACAAATGATCCTGTGACAACCGGAAGAATGCACCAAAAAATAGACCCTCAACCTTACAGCTCACACAAAACTTTGTGACAGATTGTATGTATAAAGTATACACACACAGTAGAATCTGGGTAGGTTGATCACCCTGGGGACTATAATAAATTGGTCAATATGCAGAGGTGGTCAACATAAGGAACTAGGCTTACTGTACTGATATGTACATGTGGTGCATGGCTGATCTATGAAAATTAGGTCAACCAGCTCAGCGCCTGTGGCTCAACGGGCTAAGGCGCCAGCCACGTACACCTGAGCTGGCGGGTTCAAATCCAGCCCGGGCCCGCCAAACAGCAATGCCGGCGGCAACCAAAAAATGGCCGGGCGTTGTGGCGGGCGCCTGTGGTCCCAGCTATTTGGGAGGCGGAGGCAAGAGACTCGCTTGAGCCCAGGAATTGGAGGTTACTGTGAGCTGTGATGCCACAGCACTCTATCCAGGGTGACAGCTTGAGGCTCTGTCTCGAAAAGAAAATTAGGTCAACCTAAGGAGGTGGTCAATGTAGGGTGGTGGTCTACTGTATATAAAACATTTGCTCCTTTTATGTG
>CAUYRH010161469.1:0-10194 GCA_963574655.1 Perodicticus potto
CACAGCTATGACTCAATAAAAAAAAAGAAAAAAAAGAAAAAAAAATCTCTAATAACTTCAATCAGAAATTAAAAAGGGTAAATAACAACAGATGTTCCAGAGATACAAGAGATTGATTATCTCTAACTACCAAAAGAAACTCTATGCCCAGAAATTTGACAATGTGAAAGAAATTGACCAATACCTGGAATCACACTCTCTCCCCAGACTTAACAAAGAAGAGACAGTTCTCTTGAACAGACCAATATCAAGCACTAAGATCAAAGAAACAATACAAATCTTCCAACAACAAAAAAAGCCTGAGACCAGATGACTTCACAAAAGAGTTCTATCAAACCTTCACAGAACAGCTAGTACCTATACTGCAGAACCTATTTCAAAACATTGAGAAGGAAAGAACCCTACCAAATATGTTCAATAAAAGAAAAATCACCCAGATACCAAAACCAGGATAAGACCCAACTAAAAAAGAGAATCAAAGACCAATTTCACCAATGAATATCAATGCAAAAATACTTGATAAAATTTTAGCCAATAGTTCACACCTACAAATTAAAAAAATTATGCATCAGGATCAAGTAAGCTTCATCCATGGGATGCAAGGCTGGTTTAACATATTCAAATCCATAAATGTAATTCATCATATCAATATAAGCAACAGCAAAGACCGTATAATCCTCTTAATAGATTCAGAAAAAGCATTTGATAAAATTCATCATCTTTTTCTAATAAGAACACTTAATAATATAGGCTTAGGTGGCACATTTCATAAACTGAATGAAACCATCCATCTCTGACAAACCCACAGCTAATATCATACTGAATGGAGTAAAATTGAAATATCTAGGAATATATCTAACAAAAGAAGTAAAGGACCTCTACAAAGAGAACTATGAAACACTAAGAAAAGAAATAGCAGAAGACATAGAATTGGAACCATGCAGGGATGTCCTCAATCACCACTACTATTCAACATAGTGCTAGAAGTTCAATAGATATTAATCTATTGGCTAAGATTTTATAGAGTATTTTTGCATCAATATTCATTAGTGAAACTGGTCTATAATTCTCTTTTTTAGATCAGTCATTTCTTGGTTTTGGTATCCAGGTTCATAGAACATGTTTGGTAGGGTTCTTTCCAATGCAATCAGACAAGAAAGCTATAAAGGGCCTCCAAATGGGTGCAGAGCAGGTCAAACTCTTGGTCTTTGCCAATGATATGATCTTATACTTAGAAAACACCAGAGACTCAACCATAAGACTCCTAGAAGTGATCAGGAAAAAAACAGTAATATTTCAGGGTATAAAATCAATGTCCACAATTCAGTAGCCTTTGTATATGCCAACAACAGTTCAGTTGAGAAGCTAATCAAAAATATAATTCCAGGCTGGGCTCAGTGGCTCACACCTGTAGTCCTAGCTCTCTGGAAGTCCAAGGCTGGTGGATTGCTTGAGCTCACGAGTTCTAGACCAGCTTGAGAAAAAGTGAGACCCTGTCTCTATTTTTAAAATGATAGAAATACTGAGGCAAGAGGATCGCTTCAGCCTGAGATGGAGGTTGCCGTGAGACTCTGTCTCAAAAGAAAAATAAGTCAAAAATACTATTCCCTGCACAGTAGCTTCAAAGAAAATGAAATACCTAGGAATATATCTAACAAAAGAAGTAAAGGACCTCTACAAAGAGAACTATGAAACACTAAGAAAAGAAATAGCAGAAGACATCAACAAATGGAATAGCATTTCATGCTCCTGGCTGGGCAGAATCAACATTGTCAAAATGTCTATACTTCCCAAAGCAATCTACAGATTCAATGCAATCACCATTAAAATACCAACATCAGACTTCAAAGAAACAAAAAAAAAAAAAAAGAGTTCTTCATTTCAATAAATGGAACCGTAAAATCCTGTATAGCCAAGGCAATTTTTATTAATAAAAATAAAGCTAGAGGCATCACTCTACCAGACATTATGCTATATTGCAAGTCCACAGTGACCAAAAGTGCATGGTATTGGCACAAAAATAGACATAGACACATGGAATCAATTAGAAAACCAAGAGATGAAACCATTGTCTTATAGCCATCTGATCTTTGATAAAACAAACCAAAACGTGTATCGGGGAAAAGAATTCCTATCCAATTAATGATGCTGGGAGAACTGGATAACCACATGTAAAAGACTGAAACTGGACCCGTACCTTTCACCACTTACAAAAATTGACTCCAGATGGATAAAGAAATTAAATCTAAGACATGAAATGATACAAACCCTAGAGGAAAGTGTGGGGAAAACACTTGATGATTTTGGACTGGGGAAAGATTTTATGAAGAAGACCTCACCAGCAATCGCAACAGAAACAAAAATTAACAAATAGGACTTAATTAAACTGAAAATCTTCTGCACAGCTAAGTACATAACAATTAAAACAAATAGACAACCTTCAGAAAGGGAAAAGACATTTGCATGCTATGAATCTGCCAAAGACTTGATAACTAGGATCTATAGATAACTCAAATTATTCAACAACAACAAAAAAAGAGCAACATTCCCACCTATCACTGAGCAAGACACATGAACAGAACCTCTGAAGATGACAGACAGATGGCTAACAAATATATGAAAAAATGCTCATCTTCTCTAATCATCAGAGATATATAAAGCAAAACCACCCTGAGATATTACCTAACCCAAGCAAGATTAGCACACATCACAAAGTCCCAAAGTTGCAGATGGTGGCATACATATGGAGAGAGGGGAACTCGTTTACATTGTAGTTGGGACTGCAAAATACCACAGCCCCCTTGAAAGAAGTATGGACAATCCTCAAAGAACTCAAATTAGACTTCTCATTTAACCCCGCAATCCCCCTAGTAGTCATTTACCCAGAAGGAAAAAAAGTCTTATTATCATAAAGACATTTGCACTATATTGTTTGTCGCAGCTCAATTTGCAATTACCATGATGTGCAAACAACCTAAATGCCCACCAACTCAGGAATGGATTAACAAACTGTGGTATAAGTACACCATGGAATACTATTCTACCACAAAAAGATGGTTATTTTACATCTTTTCTATTAACCTGGATGAAGTTGAAACACATTCTTCTTGGTAAAGTATCACGAGAATGGAAAAGCAAATATTCAATGTTCTCAATACTAATATGAAGCCAGTAGATGATCTAATTCGTTCACGCAGAGGAAAAAACTCATTTCATTTCAAGTTGGGGGGGAGAGGGAGACAGTAGAAGGAAAGGGAGATAGGTGTGCTCTCACTTAAATGGCATAATGTAGGAGTATGTGGCACACCTTTTGGGTGCAGGACACAACTATAAGAGGGACACTACCTAACAAGCTCAAATATTGTGATCTGGTTGTTTTTATCCTCACACATTAACCTGAAAATTATTTTAAATTTTTTTTAAAGGATCTACCCCCAGAGTTTCTCCTATAATTGATCTGGGTTGAAACTTGGGAAACCAGACGTGTGAACCACCATATTAATGTGTCTTAAAAATGTATAGCCATGTCCAATAAGTAACTTACAGTTGATCTCATTGTACATTAAAACACATAAACCTTTCTTACATGAGCCCTGAAGCCACATTCTGTATTTTGTCAGTCAGTTTCTTGATTATTGCCACCCCCAATAGTATTTTATTCTTATGTCTATTAAATGTCATCTTACAGATTCAGCCCATTCACCAAATCTCTCAAAATCTGTACCCTCCTAATTCTGGTATCCATTACTGTCTACTATCCCTTTATAAATCTGATGAGCCTGTTTTTGTTTTCATAACTTCAGCCAAGTAATTATTTTAAATGTTTTGCAGGACTGTGTTGAAGACAGAACCCTGTGTCTTGTCAGTAGAAACTCTCATATTAACACTGTCCAGATCTGTACCCATACATTTTGGGCACATCAGTAAACTAATTGACATAATTGTATGAGTCCACAGATCTTCACATGTTCCACAAAGATGTCATAAAAAATCTTGCTAAATGCCAGAAGGACAGTTAACGTACATAGCGTGTGCTACATATCCCCAGGGCCATCACTCATCCAGCCCTATCAAATAAGTTCATGATGTTCATGTTACATGACTTCTCAGTAAATCCATGTCAACTCTCACTGACCACTGTAACTCTTCTTTGGATTTATGAGTCATCTTTTGATAAAAATTTCTAGAATCATTGTCTAAGATTTACATCACGGTTGCCAGTTTATGGTTTATGCAATCCATCATTATTTCCTTTCTAAAACCTGGCATATCATTTCACCATTTCATGTCTTCTTGTGCGTGGGTAGAATTCAGGGTCCAACTTATTCTTTTAACGTTCCTAATCTGCAGTCAAATGTAGAAATTAATGTCTATCCTATCTGATGTGTGACTTTCACATCTAAGATAACTGTGTCCTATTGAAAATTGAGAAACCAGAGTAACTAGTCTCTCCTTCCACCCCACTTTCTGCCACAAAAATAAGTACTACAGACATTAGTAATCATCAAAATACACCACTGGGGAAACCAAAAAGGTTTCCTTTCGCAGCTTGGCACAGTATTCTTTGCTTCTTTGTTCAATGTATTCACTATCGTTGTGTGTCTCTAGTAGGGACTGCCAAAGTGGCAGTAGGGATTGGGGGAATCCATGTCATCAATTTTTATCTGTGACTGTTCTGTAACTTTGAGTATTTTGCTGTTTTACCATTCTCTTTGAGCTCGGAGCAAAGAGAGATCCCACAATATTATTTAGCAGGAGCTGCAATTGAAGAGTCTGGGCAACAAGCAGAATAAGGAGCAGCAAAATATTCTTTGTTCTCACATAGCTGCTTGCTTTTTACCTCTATATTTTATACGTCTAGAGCCTGCCTGTAAAATTCTTTAATGTCTCTTTCCCTCGTGCTCAGTCCTAACATAATTGGATGAAAAGTGAAGGTCTATCTTAGGTGTCACTGCCCCTCAGCTCCTACTCTCAGGCATCTGCTACTTGTACACATGGCTCCCCTTTGCCCTTGGATATACAGTTGTAGTATATTATTGACCTGCTTTGTGTTCAGGACTTAAGCATGCTATGATATGTCTTCTATAGGTTTTGGTCTTCAGATTACAAGTCCAAGGCTCTATTGGCAAGAGTTATCTAGTTTCACTCTCCAGTTATTGGAAAGAAGGCTCTGATGTAGGAGAATAACCATTGGCCTTAGCCAACTCTACTCCATCACTGATTTGCTGTTTTTGTGCAGCTACTCAACTTTTCTGAGCCTTTTATTTCATCTGTGGGTTGAGGATCATAACAATATTCACCACAAAATAAAAACAATATTAACCTCATGTGATTGTTTTGAATATTTAAGATATGTGAGATAATTTTTAGAACTTTCATCAATAAATTAAGAAAAGTGGCCCACAGAGCCTCAAGGCTATTGTATATGCTGCATATATATATAAAATATCATCAATAATAATAACAATAGCTAAAATGTTTGAGAAATAACCATGCACTAGTCACTGTTCTAAGAACCACACACATGTCATGTGTATATGCATATACACACACACATACCTTTAAAACAGGAGTCTTTTAGAGATAATAGTGCCCACCTGTGCTGTCTTGACCTTATATAAGTGAGATACTGTGGTACACTAAAAAAGAGCACAAAGTAGGGCTTCAGGAGCCCTGGAATATAGCCCTCATGAAGCCATGAATTTACTCTGCAACCTTGGGCAAGTCACCCCCTCTAGTAGTGAATTAGATGATGTTTACAAACTTTTCCTCTTATATGCTGACACTAATAATAGGAAAAGACATAGTACTAATGGCAATACTGGGAGAGTTCTTGTCCCAGCATCTCACTGTACATACTGGTTAAAAATAATTGACTCCTATTCCAATAACCAGGACTGCCCCGGCCTTTATAAGTATCAGTCATTATGCAGGTGTCTCAGCTAATGAGGATGATGAAAGTGAGCACCAGTTATTTTGTGATGTCTGGATTCTGACTGCCTTCAAAGGAAAGGCAGGAGATGAGTCTGGCCTTGATCCACACAGTATTCCTCTTGATTATTTCATCCAGATTGAGACATATCTCAATCCTCATCCCATTAAATATTCTTTAAAAAGTCTCAACTACCAACCTCAGACCTCAGAGCCCAAGTAGGTCAGGACCCATCACCAAGAGATTAGTTAAGTTCTACTTTTGCACACCCTCTATGGCAGCAGTTCTCAACCTGTGGCTCACTACCCACAGGAACTGTATTAAAGGGCCGTAGCATTAAGAAGATTGAGAACCACTGCTCTATGGTGAAAGGCTACCAAGGCAAGATCATACTTTCTTATAGTCCTAAAAAGATTCTCCATTTTTTCTATCTAAGGAGGCTTAAAAGGATGACTATTTTCCAAGTGACTATCCAGATGGTGTAATAAGAGAAGCCAACTATTCAAATCGCTCTCTTTCATAAGCCTATGATTTCAGGCATGTAATCTCTCTGAAAAACATTCCTATAATGGAAGGCTTTTGTTAATACACATATGATATGTGGGAAAGGTAGTAGATTGACCATTAACACCTTATTCTATATTTTACTTTATTACATGAGTTTGACAGACAACAGTTTCCCAGGAATGAAACAAGGCAAAGGAGTTTGCAAAGAGGATAAAGATATCCAGAGATGGAGGACACTCCTTGAATTGCAGGCCTGGCCTGGGAATCATAAGCATATGTGGAGTGTGAGAAAGGGGAGTGTTTGGAAGAGTTGCATGCTTCTTGAATCACAAACACCTAAAACCTCATTTTCTCCTCAAAAATCCCAGGCCTGGCAAGTAGAAAGATAGAGATCATTGCTGGTTTTCAAGTGGGATAAAGCAAGGTCAAGAAAGATTATAATTTTGACCTTTTCTAAGATCACTAATTTTATCAGGAAACTTTGTGAGTTGCAATTAGAAACAGTGCAGGATAACACAAATATATGTCATTCCTCTACTCTGAAGCTCAGCTCACCATAGGCAAAATGAGGAGCTTAGACTAACCAATCCCAAGACACCCCCACCTCTAGTTCTAACCTCCTGTACCTAAGTTCACAAGAACCTGCTGATGCCCTGTAAAAGTAAACAAAATAGATTTTAACTCTAATGATACTTATATTAATACTTTGAGACAGATAGTTTTTTAGCCAGTATTTATTAATTATTTGCTATATGACAGACACTATGTCAGCTACTACACAAGTCTTTTCACATATTTCATTTAACAACTCTAAAATAGTATAGTATTTCCTATAAGAGAAATACTATTATTATTCTCATAAGGAAATTGACATGTGGAGAGGTTAAATAAATTTTCTAAGATCACACAGAAGATAAATTATAAGGCCGTAATTCAAACCCGGCCTTATAATTTGGGGGGTTATTTGATTCCTTAGGGTTGTTTGATTCCATATCCTGGCTCTAACCTCTGCTTATCAAAATGATGGTAGAGCACATTACCATACTCCCTGAATGACCAAAAATAATCAAAATGCGAACAGCAACTTTGTGATGTCATGAAAAGTACAAATGTTGGACATAGCAGATGTGAGTATAACTACTGACTATGTTAATTATTTACTCTAAGCCTATATTTTCTGATTAGCAAAATGCAAATGAAAGAACCAATGTCAGGACTAAATCAGAGTAAATGATATAAAGATATAAATCACCGGATACTTGGTAAATACTCAACAATAGGAGAGGCCCCTTCCTCTATAAAGCCCCATCAACTGAACTTGTGAATCAAGGAATAAATTTAATCATAACTATAATAATTACATTCAGGCTCCACAGGTTGTGTGGTTCTAAAAAGACCACCAGGAGTGTGGTAGAAGAGCTGCCTTATTTTTGCAAAACATCAGAGCCTGGGTAGCTGGAAGAAAGCAGGTAGGTTACATGTTTTTGTTATTGTTGTAAGAACCTGTTTCCATGCTCATTTTGCATTTGAACAATTACTGGGGAAAAAAACCAACAAGCCAAAATCAATGTACAGCCAAGGGCAGCATCTCTGCCACTGCTTCAGCTCCCCAAAGCTGACTCACTTTGACATCCACATGCCTGTCATAAGGTAAACAGGATCCCCTGGGTACTAGGCATATGGCGAGAGTGGTTAGGTCCCTCATATTCAGGTGGTGGTAAAAGAATGCAGAGGGATTGAGGCTGCTGAGCCCAGACTGTGTCAGAAGCCAGAGATGGTTAAGTGGAACTGCCAAGTCCCAGATCTCTGAAAACTTCCTCTCCTAAGGAAGATAAAGAGAATATTTGTGATGAGTACTACTGACTACTAGCTTGCTGAACATACCCAAGGTAAATAACAGAAAATATGAGATCTCCTTAACATTTACAGAGCTCCTAAAGCTCACAGTGATGCTGTGAAGGAGGCTGGGCAGAGATTTTCACCCATTTCATATTTGAGAAATCTTAAGCTCAGGGATATATGTAGCTTGCCCTCAGTCCCAAAGACACTAAAGGGCAGAAATAGTATTCAAATCAGAGACTGTCTAAAACCTATTCTAGAGTTCACTACACCACATGGGAAAAGACAAAGTCATGAGAAGTGTGCCAGCACACAGCCTTGTAATCTGTGGCTTCTTGTCAGCACAAGCCAGGCAGAGAGACCTACAGAAATGCTGAAGCTGCACTTATAAAGGGACCTGAAAGTAATAAGTCCAGGCTGGGGAAGTAAAAACTTCGATTCCTTATACAACAAGTCCCCACCATGTTCTGAAGTCCCAAATAGATCTGGTAAATTTTAAAAGAACCACCAGAGCTAGAGTTAAAGAAAAGCCCGCTCCTTAGTAAGAACTGTGTTCTAGTGAAAATAGAATAAGCAATGAAGACAGAAGAGATTAGGAAGATGTCTATTCCTACGTATTTGGATTTAAATCAAAATCATATGTTCATTTAAGTTTAATGCAAAACATAAGAAGTCCTCAACTAAATACATATATGGTCATAATCAATACACCATTTGCTGCAATAATTCTGTACAGCAAACCACCTTTAAACTCAGAAGTGGAAACAACTATCATTTTTTTATTCATATGTCACTCACTTAGATCAGGTGCAGATGGGTTTAGCTCTGAGCTGTGGGTTGGATCCAGGTATGTCACACATGTCTGTTACTCTCTTTGAAGTGGCAGGATCCACTGGGCATGTTCTCATGGTAATAGCAGAAAGCCAAGAGGGCAAGGCCAACCACAAAATCCCATTCCAAGTCTCTGCTTTATCCAGGTCTACTTAGTCATATGGCCCAACGTCAAAAGGTGAGAAACCACACTCCAACCACCACTAGGCTATATTTTCCCCTTCTGTATCCCCTGGCCAGACATCAAGCCAGCCAGAAAACCTGAAGTAAGTACTGTGGTACAGATAGAAAAAGCCCCAGAAGAAGCTCTCTAATCATGGCTCAAGGAACAGAAAAATAAACTCCTAACACTCATAAAATGGAGTAAAATCTCTGGTTATTTTTCTTCCTTCTCATTTTTGTTGTGCCCCAGCCTCTAGGCAATCCTATAGCTATAGCAATGTCAGTGGCAGCATCAGGTTTTGGAAAACTGCTAAAGCCAAAACTCTAAAGTAGAGGGAACTTTTCCCTCCATTTAGTTGAGCTACACCTCCAAGAGAGTCGGGCCAAGTCTCATTACTTTTTATTCTCTCTCTGTCCTCCTGCTGCTTGGCCCTGGCAGTAGTACAATCATGAAAATAGGTAATCTCTGGCCAGGAGACCATAAAAAGAGTCCCAGGGAACCAGAAAGTATTGAAGAGATTGAAGGGAGGAGAGAGCTCAGGAAAGCGACCCCATAAAGTTGCTCATGAACTACTATGCTCACCACAAAACTATGCATGTGTAGATCTGGTCCTAATCAGCATACCAATGCCTTTGAGAACTGAATCTGTAGTAACAGACCACTATCCAAGTCTTAGTCTGGCCACTGGGCAGAACACATGCAGTAAAGATTCAAACAGACCTGCAAATTTGTTTTTCTTTAAAAACACACCTGTGGTACATATTTGAAGGGTTAGGAGAAAACTTCTAAATACGGATCAAAATTGTTCTCACAAAATAATGAGAAAGTCTCTTGAATGTTATCGCAATCAGGTTGATGAAAATATCTCTGATTGTATCTGAAGCCCGTACACTGTACCCCATGACTGAATTATTGTACACAG
>CAUYRH010161474.1:0-18293 GCA_963574655.1 Perodicticus potto
TGGGGAAAAGACTCCCTGTTTAACAAATGGTGCTGGGAGACCTGGCTGGTGACCTGTAGAAGACTGAAATTGAACCCACACCTTTCACCACTAACGAAGATAGACTCACACTGGATTAAAGATTTAAAATAAGACATGAAACTATAAAAATTCTAGAAGAAAGTGCAGGGAAAACTCTTGAAAGAATTGGTCTGGGTGAATACTTTATGAGGAAGACCCCCCCCTCCACCAGGCAATTGAAGCAGTATCAAAAATACACTACTGGGACTTGATGAAACTAAAAACCTTCTGCACGGCCAAGAACACAGTAAGTAGAGCAGGCAGACAGGCCTCAGAATTGGAGAAAATATTTGCAGGTAATGCCTCCGACAAAGGTTTAATAACCAGAATCCACAGAGAACTCAAACGTATTAGCAACAAAAGAACAAGTGATCCCATCTCAGGATGGGAAAAGGATTTGAAGAGAAGCTTCTGTAAAGAAGACAGGTGCACAGCCTTCAGACGCATGAAAAAATGCTCACTATCCTTAATCATCAGAAAAATGCAAATCAAAACTACATTGAGATATCATCTAACTTCAGTTAGATTAGCCCACATAACAAAATCCCAAAACCAGAGATGTTAGCGTGGATGTGGAGAAAAGGGAACACTTCTACATTGCTGGTAGGAATGCAAACTAATACATTCCTTTTGGAAAGACGTTTGGAGAATTTTCAGAGATCTAAAAATAGACCTGCAATTTGATCCTATAATTCCTTTACTTGGTATATACCCAGAAGACTAAAAATCACATTACAACAAAGATATCTGTACCAAATTGTTTATTGCAGCCCAATTGATAATTGCTAAGTCATGGAGGAAACCCAAGTGCCCATCGATCCACAAATGGATTAATAAATTGTGGTACATGTATACCATGGAATATTATGCAGCCTTAAAGAAAGATGGTGATTGTACCTCTTTCATATTTACATGGATGGAGCTGGAACACATTCTTCTTAGCAAACTATCTCAAGAATGGAAGAAAAAGCATCTAATATATACAGCCCTACTATGAAGCCTATTTATAGCTTTCATATGAAGGCTATAACCCAATTACAGCATAAGAATAGGGGGAAAGGGGTAAGGGAGGGAAAGGGAGGGAGAGGGTGGGCGGAGAGAGGATAGATGGTGGGATCACACTTATGGTGCATCTTGGAAGGGAGAGGTGAAACCTACTAAATGCAGATCACAGATGTTTATGTCAAACAGTTGGATGAAATTATTTCAGATTGTATGTGAATCCAGCACACTGTACCCCATGATTGCACTAATGTACACAGCTATGATTTAATAAAAAAAAATAAATAAAAGTTTTCACAACACAACTAAGATCCTCTCATCACATACCAGCGTGCTGTGACACTCCTAAATCAATGCTGTAAAGCAACAGTAACAAAGGAACTATGGTACTCGATCAAAGATAGACATACAGATTAATGTAATAGAAGTAAGAGTCCAGATATAAACCTATACATAAATTTATTTTCAACTAATTTTTTGTGATGGTGTCAAGACAATTCAATAGAAAAGAAACAGCATTTTCAACAAATGATACTAGACAATTCGGTGGACATATATAAAAAAATTGGCTAGTTTGTCAAAGATCAGCTGGCTGTAGGTATGTTGCTTTATTTTTTGATTCTCTATTCTATTCCATTGATATTTGTGTCTATTTTTATATTAGTACCCTGCTGGTTTGGTTACCAGAACATCATGGTATAATTTTAAGCCAGGTAATGTGATGTCTCCAGCTTTGATCTTTGTGCTTAAGATTGCTTTGGCAATTCAGGCTTTTTTGGGAATCCACATGAATTTTTGGACATTTTTTTCTAATTCTACAGAAAACGACATTGGTATTTTGACAAGAATTATTAATGCAAGGGTGCATGTTGGATCTATTAAGTATAAAGTATAAATGTCTTTACACAATAATTAAGTAAATGAGATGAGGTATTTATTAACCAATGTGGTGTAAGCATTCCTAATTCTATATGAAATCAGCACATTTTACATCATAAATGCATTAATGTATACATGATCTATGTGTTTATGATTTAATAAAAAAAGGAATTTCTTTGAACCTGCAGATTTCTGTGGGCAGTATTGCTATTTTAATTTTGATTCTGCCAATAAATAAGCATGAGATGATTTTCCATTCACTTGTGTCATCATTGTTTTGTTCCATCAGTGATTTGTAGTTTCTACTTGGGGATCTTATACTTCTTGATTAAACGTATTCTTGAATGTGTGTGTGTGTGTGTAGTTATTGCCAGTGGAAACAAGTTCTTGATTTGGCCCTCAGCTTGGTCCTTATTGGTGTACAGTAGTGCTCTTGATTTGTGCATGTTGATTTTGTATCCTGAAATTTACTGAATTCATTACAAAATCTAGGAGACTTCAGAAGAAATCTATAGGGTGTTCTAGATATAAGATCATATGCTAAGAAAATGGAGATAATTTGACTTTTGCTTTTCCAATTTAAATGGCCGTAATTTCTTTCTCTTGCATGATTCTTGTGGTCAGGGCTTCCAGTAAAATGTTGAATAGGAGTGATGACAGTGAACATCCTTGTCTTGTTCTAGTTCTTAAAGAGAATTCTTTAAATTCACTACAATGTTGGCGATGGATCTTTGCTATATGGCTCTTATTGCTTTAAGGACTTTTCCAATTATGTCCACTTTGTTGAAGGTTTTTCTCATAAAGGGATGCTGGATTTTACCACATGCTTTCTCTGCATCTATTGAGATGGTAATATTATCTTTATCTTTATGTGGTGAATCACATTTATCAGTTTGGTTATGTTAAACCATCCTCTCATCCTGGAATAAAATCCACTTGATCCACTCGATTATGGTGCATTATCTTTCACATGTGTTGTTGAATTCCATTTGCTAGTGTTTGCTCACTTTCTGCATTTGTCCTCTTCTGGGATGTTTGTCTGCAATTATCATTTTTGGTCTTGTTGTATACTTTCCTGACGTTGGCATCAGGGTGACAATGGATTTGTAGAATAAATTAGGGATGATTCCCTCCCAGTTTCAGTGTGATTAGTACCAGTTAAAGATACTCAATGGTGCTGAGAATATTGAATAACCCTATGCAAAAGAATGAAACTGAACCCATATCTCTGCCTATAGACATTTTAGACAAAAATGAACTCAAGATAGATTAAAGTTTTAAATATAAGACCTGAAACCATAACAATTCAGGATGGAACCCTAAGGAATTTCTTCTGGAATTTGTTCTAGGCAAAGAATTCATGACTAAGATTCTAAAAGAAAAACAACAAAAGCAAAAATAGAAAAATGGGACTTAATCAAACTGAAAAGGTTCTGCACAACAACATGAAAATAATCAACAGACTATATAGATGACCTACAGAACGGGAGGGAATATTCACAACTGTGCATTCAAATACTGACTAGTATCTAGAATCTACAAAGAACTCAAACAACTCAATAAAAAAAAAACAATAGAAGTGAAGACAACTCTACTATTGGTAGCGTAGAGACAGGGAAGGCTGAAGGCAGCACGGGCAGACTCCCCACAGTGCTGCAATGTCTTTCTTCCTGAGAACAGTGCTGTGATAGAAATACGTATTTTATAAAAATTCATAATGCTGTATATTTCATATATGCATGTGTCTGCATAGAGCCCCACATCAATAAATGTGTTACAAGTGCATGCTAGTAAATGTTCTGTAAAAGGTTTTTTTTTTAAGTTAAACTCAGCTAAAGAAACGCCAACACATAAAGAAATGCCAACACATACAGCAGTGCTTTTTTCAAAATGGTCGTTTTGTGATGATAGATGTTTTTGATTTATAATCTTAAATTTATATTATGCTGCATTACAAAAAACACTGATGTTAGCATTAAGTGGATAAACAACAGTACAGGAAGACACAAGTGAAAAAAAGGAAAAAGTAGATAGAAAGTAGAGCCACACTAATTATAGTTATCACCTGTTTTTTATAAATGATTTACATTTATATTATCAGAGTTTGTCTTTTTTGCATGCCACATTAACTAGATCTACCTTTATTTATCTCACCTCAGTACATAGATATTTAATAATCACGGAAATGGAAAAAGCATCCTCATTCTGTTTGTTGTTAGAATTTTACCTAGTTTGTATTTGCTCAATTAAAATCCAAGGGATCTCCTTTGGCTGTTTTCTAGATTTATTCTTCTTGGTAAATTTTTATGGCATTATAAGTCTCAAAGAAGATATGATTAAGGAAAACCTGATTAATACAGTATTGCTGTCTTAGACTGTTAGATTGTGATTTCTTTATCTTTTTTTTTTTGAGACAGAGCCTCAAGCTGTCACCCTGGATAGAGTGCCGTGGCATCACAGTTCACAGCAACTTCCAATTCCTGGGCTCAAGCGAGTCTCCTGCCTCCGCCTCCCAAGTAGCTGGGACTACAGGCGCCTGCCACAACACCCGGCCCTTTTTTGGTTGCAGCCGTCATTGTTGTTTGGCAGGCCTGGGCTGGATTCAAACCCGCCAGCTCAGGTGTATGTGGCTGGCGCCTTAGGCCGTTGAGCCACAGGCCCTGAGCCAGATTGTGATTTCTTTATTTCTAGGCTATCAGTTCAGAAATTCTGCTGCTATAACTTCAGATCCGAGTCAGCTTGAAATGATTAAGTATATAGTCAAGGCTCCTTTTTAGGTGACATCTGTTATTCAAATGAAAAATTGTAGGAATGGTGACTTAGAGCAGCTATATCACAGGCTGACTGCAGAGAGATTTCTGCTGTCATTTTGCATAAGGCAGGATCTTCACATATTCAATCTTCATATATACCTTTGTACATTTCTTTAGTCTATCTGTAGATTGTAACACGTGATGACCCTACAGTATCAAATAAACTGATACAGTTACACCTATTTGCTATTTATTGTCTCAGAAAAAAAATTTCAATTTAATTCACCTTTAAAAAATTTTTTTAAACCTCTCTGCTTAGTTCTCTGCTTGGCACCATGAGAAGATTTGTAAGATTTGTTTAAAGGTACCTGATTTTAAATAGCTTAGATTTTCTTTAGTTATATACAGTATCCATATAAAACTTTAAAATATGATAACATTCATTTCAATCCTTTTCCTGTCAGTCAGTCAGCTATCAGAGACTGCTTTTTGAACACTGTATGTTAAGACAGCAGCATCTGTTTGACAGCAGGTGCTCGCACTGCCCTCACAAAATGGACCACGTGATTGGCTCGGGACTCTGCTGATGAATAAGTGGGACAGGTTTAAGGTTCTCTTGCTTTCAGAGTTCATTTTGTATTTTCTTGAGTGTAATTTTATTTTTCTCTAACATTTTGTGTTTCTCTTGACCTCTTAGTTCTTGAAGTTACTTCAAGCCATGGCTGCTGTCAGTTATAGTAATAAGCAGACATTCTACCTCTGAGAAACAAGACAAATGATGCCTTTGTGATTTCATTGGTTTAAGAGCACCAAATTTGGGATTATTCTTGTGGTTGCTCGCTTTTGTCTGAGACAATTAATTTACTATCACCATTTGATAGAAGAAACATTTGTATGGTTTCCCTGTAAATAGTTGTGACATATAAACAAGACTGGGAGGAAATTACAGGGACAGTCATCATCAGCAGACTCATATTTGAACAAAAGAAAATAATTACAAATATTCCAATAGTAAATTTTTGCAATTGAAAGGAGGTAGATGAGATAAAATCCTTTACCTCTCTTTAGTCAAAGAATGCTAGATAGAGTTGAAAGGGCTGGCTCTGGTCTTGATTCTGGCACTGCTGCAATGTAAAACAAGCCTTTCAACTCTTTAGAGATTCATCTGTCTCTTTCTCTCTTTGTCTCTCTCTTGCATAGAGTAAATTATTAAAATACAATTTCTGTTCTTGTTAAAAATCACCATTAATTCATCACTTAATGTGCAAGAAAGTAGACTTCACTTGAATCATTTCACTTGAGCTTTCCGATGGTCATAAGAAAAAGACTTTATCATTGGGTTCATTTTATAGAATAAACCATGGGGGAAATGAGATAAATATGTTGTTCAGGATAAGACAGCTGGGCAATAATGGAGACTGAAATTCAACTATTCTGTGTGGCTCTATTTCTTATCCATTATAAAATCTTACTTTCATTAGAGGCAGTGTATTTTCTTTTTTATTTCAGATTACTATGGGGATACAAATGATTAGGTTACATTTTTATGTTTGTTAGGTAAAGTTCAAGTTTAGTTGAGCTCTTCACCCAGGGGGTATGCTATGTACCCTGACTTTGTGCATCTTAGGTGAAAAAAGCACGCACTCTGGAGCCAGCCTGCTGTTAGGCCAAGCCCAGGTCTGCCCCGGGCCTGCCATGCAACTTTCAACAACTTATTCGAGTTGCTGTACCTCAGTTTTATTGTCTGTAAAAGGGTATAAATAATTGCTCCTTCTTTATAAGGTTTTTATGAGAGTTCAAGAAGTTAGTATACATAAGTCATTTAGGACAGTGCCTGGTAGAATAAGCATTCCTTCAGGATTACTCGCTGTTTCTGTGCTTATCTTTATTCTCACTTCAAAAAGACAACCGTGGGATTAGAATCCCTTCATCTACAGACATGCTTTGATTGCATCAAATACGTCTCTATTTACTACTCTTCATTTTGCATGACAAAATAGTCCAGTTCTTATTTTAAATAGGACCTCTGAAAGTCAAGTGCAGTCTCACTCTTCCATAATAGCCTTACAGAGGCTATTTGATCCAGAAATTAAAATAGAAAATATATTTATGTATAAATAAATTTACCAGGGTGATTATTGTCATGGTGAATCATTTATTAGAAGTAGGCATTCAATTGAATAACACCATGTGGAGAGAACTATTTTAAAGCAGGGTGTATATTATGCCCATGTGTGTACACACACAAACATACAACTGGAATTAGATTCTTGAATTATACCATTGTGTCAATCCTAACTCTTCCCATTCTTTTCTTAAAAAAAAAAATCAGAAAAACACTCTCTCAATCTCTGTGGGGTTAAATTGATTCATAAGTTTAACATAATATTTCTGTGTATCTGTGCATAGTAATCTTAAAATGCAAGTCTCTTTAAAATTAACTACATTGTTAATGAAACTTAGTTTTTGTTTGATAGTTTATTTTTTAGATTCTGCTTTAAATCAAGTCTGCTTTTTCAATGACCTCTCGTAAAACAATAGTTTCTGAATCCGAGTGTTTATATTACTGTGCTTATCTCTTATAAAAGATCAAACACATTAATGTTTCTAGGGTTAAATAAATTGCTTTCTCCAAAAGAGGTTTATTGCAAAGATCCACAGGAATAAGGGTGAAAGTCATCACCTCACAAATTACGCTGTTCTCTCATCCTTCCAGAATATGCAATGCACTTAGAATACCACAATTAATTCAAGCCAGGAGGCTTGCCTTTTCCTCGCTCATTGAGCTTGCAAAGGAGAGTGTTAATGGACTCCCACTCTGTGCACATCACTTCCTTCCTGTAGAACCTACTCCGTAGCAACCAGGGACTCCAGGATCACAGGACTGGTCTCTGCAGTCAGGAAAGCTGTAACAGCAATGACAGCTTTGTGTGAAAGACAGCGAACTGTTGGCCATTTATTCTTAATTGGGTGCCCATCCCAGCTTTATGCTAATGTATCATTTCTTCAGTTGCTTGGATATTCTCTTTTAGAGGTGTATTTTTTTCTGAATCATGTTTCTTAATCACAGTTCCCTCCATCCTATCATATTAATCAGTACTGTACGTTAAAACAAACTAATATAACAAAATTGAATGATCAAAAACAATCCAGGGTGCGGTGCCTGTGGCTTATTGAGTAGGGCGCCGGCCCCATATACCGAAGGTGGCGGGTTCAAACCTGGCTTCAGCCAAACTGCAAAAACAGAAAAATAGCCGGGCCTTGTGGCAGGCGGCTGTAGCTTGGGAGGCTGAGGCAAGAGAATCGCCTAAGCCCAGGAGTTGGGGGTTGCTGTGAGCTGTGTGACGCCATGGTACTTTACTGAGGGCTATAAATTTAGACTCTGTATATACAAAAAAAAAAAAAAAAAAAAAAGAATTCAGCCACACTTCCTCTTGATACTGAATTAGAAAGATAACTAAAGAAACATCTGGAGTAATTAATTTTTGTGCCTAATAACAAATACTAAATGTGTGCAACCAAAAAGATACAAGGATACTATGGATCTACTTTTTGAGCCACAAAGTTATATTGGCGTATTTTATGAAAAGAGAGAAGACAGCTTCTGGTCACACACCTGCCCATTGCTCTTTGCTCTTTGTTGCAGTAGTTTTTTTCCCTTCCTTTTCATATATTGCGCACAGCAGTCGCTGAGCCTGAAGTCCATACTGGAGGAGTTTTTCTCTTTAAGTGTGTGTTGATCTTCTTTATATAATTTGAAAGTCAATGTCAAGGCTTATGGGCTTATGTGTTTATGTAACATAGCATCTCTCTCTCTCTCCTTCCCCCTTCAAATGTACCTAACCTTATCTCAATTGTATTGTATTTGGTTGATTTTTTTTTCTGACTTTCACCGATTTCACTATTTTATCATTAGTCCTTTTCTTTCTTTCCTTCCTTCCTTCCTTCCTGTCTCACTCTGTAACCCTTGGTAGAGTGCCATGGTGTCATAGCTCACAGCAACCTCAAACTCTTCCATGGTGTCATAGCTCACAGCAACCTCAAACTCTTGGACTCAAGCAATCCACCCACCTCAGCCTCCTGAAGTGCTAGGACTATAGGCATGAGAGCATTAGTCCTTTTCAAGTGTTGTACTAGGTGAAATTACAGAAGTAGGACATAGTGAAAAGCATAAAATCATCAAATGTCTATGTTATGGTCTATGGACCAAGTATAATTACTCAGACTGCAATACAGCCAGAACATTTGCTATTAAAATTTTAATGTCAAGTGGCGAGAGATTTCCATCTACTTCCATACGAAAAGTTCACGGTATATATCAATCATCCTACAGGTTTTGAAAGTAACCCTGTAAGGTTCTTTTCTTTCAATTAATTTTATCCATCATGGTATTTTTAACATAATTCTATTAAAAATATGTTCTTTAAAATAAAAATTGGATATGACCTCTATTCAAAGACCGTTTCTTCCTTACGTGAGAGTTTCTGAAGGAAAAGATGTAGCTTTGTGGTTTAATTGGATTTTAATACAGTATGATAATGGCATGCTCCTAAATGTCAGAGATTCCAAGAATGAGTTAAGTAAACACATTTTGTGAACCAAAAAAATTTAATGGACCATTAACTTTTATAAACTAGTTTCATGATAGCACCTTGTACAATGAAAAGTGTGGCCTCACTTTTCATTTATGGGTCATTTTATTAGTATGTGATTTTAGAAAATAATAAAAACCTTAGATAAATCATATGTAAGACATAGATAATGTATTAATGTACTTGCTGTTCATTTGGGAATCATGCATCCTCTGTTGACTTTATAAAATTTAAAGATCACCCTTTGAGAAGTCAATTAAGTAATAAGAACTTTTATAGGGATGCATATTTAATCTAGTAAACATTAGACTTAACTCTCTGTTTTGACTGTTGCAGTTGAGCGACTACTATGTAAATCCTAAATACGGTTTTCTTTTTCATAACATTCAACTCACTATGGGAGAAAAATTTTCTAGATTATATAGCTGAGTTTGCCTCAGTCATCATCTCTATGTGTTTAATAACTCAGATTTGTCACTTCCGACTGACACTGAATTTCTTTGTCCAGTGACTGGTCCCTGGCCCTCAAACTGGAATTTTGGGGACTTTCCAGCAACACCACTGACCTCCATAGTCCCTGTCCCTCTGTGGCTTATTGCAGAGTCCACCCTGCATGCATTCTCATTGCTGCCCTGAATGCCTTCTCCTAGTATCTTACCCAAGACTGTTTTGCTCCTATGGCCATACCCATCATTGTCTCAAGGAAGCTTGATAGGATTGTAGAGGAAAGTAGAAAGAGTTATAGAAATTGATTATGAAGGCCTGCCCTATCAGTTTTCTAGGCATGTCTAGATGCCCATGAATTATAGCTTAGGCCTAGACAAAGATGTTTGCTCCTGTGTCCAGAAAATTACTAACCAATTAAATGGCCTGAAATGTTATATACCATATATGTAGATAATGGTCCTTACCAGGCTTATTTTAAGTTATTCCTACTGCCTAGCACAGTATACTGTCCATGTGCAATAAGAAAACTCAATAATTTAATAAAAATCTTTTTGAAACTGTTAAGACAAACACTGCAATGTTCATACACAAATATCTGTTACTCATACTTTTTCAAAAGGCACTTGATAAAGAAAAATTTTACACCAGCTTCTATACAGGAATTATGTCATTGAGTCATGACTATGAGGCTTAAAGAGGGTAGGATACTTACCCAAAGTGACATAGCAAATAACAAATAAGTCGTGTTGCTAATACAGGTTTGTTTGACTCCAAACTCCATGCTTATATTGGCATATCTCATTTCACTGTATTTCTCTCACAGAGACCCCAAACAACAGAATAATAAAATCATTGAAAGTAAGAATAATTAATACCTATTAAATTGTGTCAATGCACTAGGCATTTAGCTAAGTGTTTTATATGATGTATGCTATGCAGTATTCGCAAAGATACTCTGTAACAAATATTACTTCTTTTCCTATAATAGGTGTGCAAAAATTGAACTTCAAAGAATTAATTAAGTCACATGCTCAGAAAAAGTTAGTGGCAAAACTTGCATTTAATTTCCTGACTATCTTACTTCAAATTCCCATGTATAAACTCAGTGACAAATATGAATGGGATAAATGATCATCTACCAAAATAATATTGGAAATTAATTTTTTATAAAAGTAGCTTTTAGGCAGGATGTGCATAAACTGAGGGGTCAGAGAGTTTGGGTGTAGGAGTGCTATATGCAGATAAAGTAAGAAGTACTTCAGCCCCCTTCCATAAATCTCAGAAAGATTTTTTTTCTTTGCTTTGTTTTGTTTTGTTTTTATTGAGATGAGATTAAATTGTGGAATCATTTATAGAGAAGCAAATCTTGAGAGGAAATTTGGCCAACCAAGGTACATAGTTCTATGGAAAATACTCTCTGGTAGATAGGAAATGAATGGATAAAGCATTTGGGATTACTTTAGGGAAAAAAAGAAAAGTTATCTGGAACCTCAACAAAAGAATAGAAAGCTTGAATGAAGAAATTCAGGCATAGATCAAAAGTTCTGAGCAGTTTTAAGGACCTGAGGATTCTATATCACTTTTAAGAATAAACCATATACTTTAACTCATACCCTTAACTTTATTCATGAAACAAAATACCATTATTATGATCAATATAAGAGATTTAAACATTTCCTACATTATTTTCTTAACATGTAACTGAAAGGCAAAAGTAGTAAGGATAAAACAAAGTAGCTTTGACCAATATGGCTTAATTTAAATTTCTTTATTTCATTAGTATTTCCAAGTTAAGTTCACATTAAAGCAGAGAAGCACATTTTGTATGCATAAAAGTATATCTCACTGTAAAGGTTAATAACTTAGAAAATATGGCAGCAATTTTCTTCAGTATTGGCTGGATATTACATAAAAGAATTTTCCACTATTGCCAACTCTCAACTTTATCTCTACTGCCATTTGAGTGCTATTGAACTAAATAAAAAGGGTCTAGCAAGTTTTTATTATGAAAATTTTTTTATTCATGTTACTTATACTTGCATGAAGTGACGTTACTTATCTTTACCCCCAAAATGATAATATTTGAGAAGTCTTCTTTTGTGCATTCATTTGCAGACATAAACAATGTTCTTTAAGGTAAACAAGAATGGCTTTTCTGTTTCTAAGGATTCGCTCATAGAAATTATACCAAAAGTTTCGAAACTTGGAAATACCTCTGAAATTGTCAACTATTTTGGGATATGAGGATTGAGTAAATAGCCTTATTTTATCAAGAGGGCCCTAGAGAAGGGCTAGAGTAAACTTTATAAAAATGTATGCTTGACTTGAGTTCTATAAACTATTGTAAAACATTTTTACCAAATGTCTTCATCTTCTATGATTTAAAAAAAAATCATAACTATTGGAGCTTCAATTACCTGGACTTCAAATAATAACATTGCAAGACATTTCAAGAGTGTTTTATCTGTGTTTACCTTTAGGGAAGACATTATCCAAATGGTTTATCATACCTAGAATAAGGGGATATACCCAGAACAGATCATCAGGCCACTCTCATTAAAGCCAAAGTCAGTTCACCAAGGAAGAAGCCAAAGTGTAAGCTACTCACAATCTACTATCTTCTACAGCACCAGGATCGGGCTATTAGGTAGCATAAGTTTGCCATCACAGAACTCCGTTAGCCAATCTTCCTCAGAGTTACCTCTAGTACAACCACAAACACCATTCATCTCATCCCCCAGCACCTCTTTTAACATAGTGCTGGAAGTCCTGGCCAAAGCCAACAGGGAAGAGAAAGAAATAAATGGCATCCGAATCAGGAAAGAGGAGTTCAAACTATCTATGTTTGCTGAAGACATGATCTATATCTAGAAAACCCTGAACGCACCACCAAAAAGCTCCTAGAATTGATAAATCAATTCACTGAAGTCTCAGGTTACAAAATCAATGTATATATATCAGTAACATTTTTATATATTAATAATGGTCAAGCTGAGAGTCAAATCAAGAAGTTACTAGTATTCATAATGTCTGCTAAGGTAATAAGATACCTAGGGGTATACATACTTAAGGAGGTGAGAGAGCTCTACAAGGAGAACCACAAAACACCTACGAAAGAAATCAGAGGACACAAATGAATGAAAAAATATCCACTGCTCGTAGATTGGAAGAATCAACACTGCTAACATGTCCATACTGCCGGAATGATTCAAAGCAATTCCCATCAAAATACCAATGTCATTTCTTCACAGATCTAGAAAAAACAATCCTAAGCTTCATATGGAATCAAGAAAGAGCCCAATCAGCCAATGCAGTCTTAAGCAAAAAGACAAAATCTGGAGGCATCACGTTGCCTGACTTCAAATTATAGTAATCGAAACAGCATGGGTGGTATAAAAGCAGACACAAGGACCAAAGGAACAAGTACATAGCTATGACCAACTGATTTTTGACAAAATAGGCAAAAATATACACTGGAAAAAGGATACTTTAATCAATAAATAGTTCTGGAAAAGTTGTATAGCCACATGCAGAAGAATGACACCGAATCCCTGTCTGGCATCATATATAAGAAAATAATTCAAGATGAAATAAAGGCCTGATACAAGAAAAATTCTACAAGGAGACAGAGAAAAAACTCTTCTCAACACTTGCTTAGTCAAATAATTTATAACTAAAACTTACAAAGCAAAACAGCAACAAGAAAAATGAATAAATAGGATTTAATTCAACTAAAAAGTTTCTGCTCAGTTAAAGAAATAATCAATAGAGTGAACAGACACCCTTCAGAATGGCAGAAAATATTCACAAACTACATTCCTGATAAAGGGCTATGTCCTGAGTCTATTAAGAGCTCAGACAAATCAGTAAGAAAACCAAATGACTCCACCAAAAATGTGGAAGGGATATGAACTGATTTTTTTCAAAAGAAAATATACAAATGGCCAAAAACCATATCAAAAAAATGCTCAATTTCACTAATTATCACATAAACACAAATTAAAACCACAATGAGATAACACCATTCCATTGTCAGAATGGCCATTATGAAAAAGTTAAAAAATAATAATAAAAATAAACCCAGAAAGTAGATGTTGGTGTGGATGTGGTGATAACGGAAGGATTTTTACACTGTTGGTAGTAATATAGTACAACTGCTATGGGAAACAGCATAAAGATTACTCAAAGAAATAAAAGTAGACTTGCCATTTGATTTGCCAATTTCACTACTGGGAATCTACCCAAAGGAAGTGAAGTCATTTTATCAAATAGACATCTGCATTTTGCAGCACAATTCAAACCTGCAAAAATGTGGAATCAACTTAAAGCCCACCCACCATTGAATGATTAAAGAAAATATGAGATATAAAATGGATATTAATTAGCCATATAAAGGAGTGAAATGATGTCTTTTGCAGCAACTTGGGTGGACCTAGAGACCATTATTTTCAGTGAATTATCTCAGCAGTGGAAAAATAAATATAACATGTTCTGACATATAAGTGGGAGCTAAGGGAGGAATACATGTGGTCATAAAGTGATTTAATGGACATTAAAAACCATCAAGGGGTGAGGGTGTGTGGGATAAAAGTCTGCCTGTGGGGTACTTGACCGTTCTGGTGATGGGTACACTGCAAGCCCTGACTTCAGCACTATATGATACATCCATGTAATGAAAAGCACTTGTATCCCCTAAAATCTTTCTGAAATAATATAATTAAATTTAAACTATAATCTCAAAGTGAAAATCAAGTGCTGTGATAATACAACCACATGATGTTCATTAGCTTTGGGTTTCAACTGGAGTAATACATATACGCTTCTGATAGAAAGTCCACATTTTCTGCCAGGAGGTGTGTTTGTGTGTGTGTGTACAATCATAAACACTATTGTGTTAATACATAATACTTCCTTCTAATTACCATCTCTAAAGACTGAAAGGACTATCCAGGCAGATTATGTAAATTGCTAATTAGTATCTGGCCCTCCTAGGTGACCCCATTCAACCCACTTCCTTAGACAGCTTAAGATCCTCCATGAAAACTGAGTCATGACAATTCCATGAACCTAGTCACATAAAACTTACTACCTTATTGTTTAATCCATTTCATGTCACTTCTTTAGACCTTTTTATATTTCTTTCTTGCTTTAGTTTTAGTGGCACTCATCTTTCATTTTTTTCTAAATTTTCCGAATATTCTTCAGTTTCTCTGTACATTAAGTTCCTTGCTCAGCCCTCTGCTCATTTGAACACATAAATCATCAAAGATCCTATGCTCTTTTCAACCACTAGGTATTTAGCAAAGAATAGCAGATCTATTTTTCATATGTTCCAAACATCTATCTCGAGTGGCTGGTCCGATGACTTCACTTTTATATCTCATGTTCATAACAATCAAAATAAATCAACAACTTTAACCTTTCAAAGGTTTCAAGTTTTTAAGTGACACCATTCACTACCTAGTTACCTCAGACAAATTTGTCTTTGTTCCCTTCACAGCACTCGTCCCACCATGTCCCATCTGATAGCTCATTAAATCCTTCTGATTCAGCAGCTTCAATATCATCATGTCTGTTTCCTACAAAATTCCTTTGCCACTAACTTAGTTCATACCCCTGTAGTTTTTCATATGCAGAAAGAGAAGAGGTCTTCTCTATTGCCTGGCTGTAATCTTATCCTCATTCCCCTGCCAAACATACATAAAAATTGTCCATTCTCCACACTGCCACATTGCTGCAAATCTGATCATGCAATTCCCAGGGAATCTTTCCGAAGTTCCTTCAGAATTCCCTCCAGAACAGAATCTTGGAATGCAAGTCCTGTCAAGGCCTGGAACCTGCTCGCGGCTGCGGCATCCTTTGTGTAATATCTGTGCACTATGTGTGCAATTTTCCTTCTGCCTGAAATGCTCTTCCCTTCCCCATGCTTTTCATCTTTCAATTTTTATTAAAAGTTGACCTGAAAACAGCCTTCAAAAAAATAAAACAAAGCAAAAACTTTTTTAAGCCCCAGACAAGTGTCACAGACCTTTATTCTGTGCTCCCAAAGAATTCTGCATAATTTTCTTATAGTATAAATCATCACACTTCAGTGTGCCAAATAATTCATTTACTTGTCCCTTTTATTGCAGAAACTCTTTGAGGCCAGAAGTTATGCCTTATTAAATTTAGAATTCCTCACATCTATTATTGATTTCAGTAAATTTTAGGTGATAAATTAATATTTACTGAGTAAAGATATAATTATAAAAAATTACACAGAAAAAGATTCTCTTTTTCTTGTAAGAGGTTGCTACATTTTTTGTCCCTTCCCCATTTCCATTATTTCCTATGTCCAAATATTCTTTAAAATCAGTTTTTTGATTTTCCAAATAACTGTATATTTAAAATTATATGATTTCTTGAAAACCATGTGCTAAGTTCTGCATCCTCAGGAAGGATTCATTTGAATAGGTTAAGATATAGCTATGTTCCCAGGGGAATGATGAGAAGAACATACATGGGGAGTGCCTTCTCTGGAGAGAGTATGTTGAGTTAAATGGTGAGCTGTATACAGCTTCATTAGGAGGACAGAAACCTAATGGTCACTTTTGAAGAGGTGCTCTAAAGATCACCTTTTAAAAAATTTTACCTTTACATTTTATAGCTCATAAATGTAGTTGGGATATTGTCTAGGATTTCTTTTTGGTGATGGACAACAATCTTCTGTGGAGTTATGATCATTATTAGTCCTACCAACTCCCCCTGGCACCAGTAAAGTGAATTTGCAAATTTTTTTAAATTCATTAACATTATTTTGATCATTTAAAAATCCAATTTCAAATTCCTGGAAAGAAGCACTAATATCCAAATCTGTATATGGAGACCACTTTGTTTTTGCTCAAGTCAGCTCAGTTCACATTTTCCACCTACCTACTACTCCTTGAGAATTAGGCAAAGTACTAACGGTGCAGGGCATGAGTGCTGTTCTAAATAAACTGTACATGTTTTAGAGATGTAGGGTGGAGGAAGGGAAGATAGGCAAACCTAGAGTGAAATAAATAAAATGTCCAAGTCTCTGGACATATAAGTATATTGTTCACCCAAGTACACCTGTCCCCAATTTTTATTTCTTGACTCCCCTTAAAACTGGGTTATTAGAAAGATTGCAGTATTTGGAATTAAAATCCTCAGTGATTACTTTAAGGAGTGTGTGTAACAAGTACCAGTTTATGATACAAGATACTACAATTATACTCTTAAAGTGACAAGAACATAAAGTCTTTTATGACAATAAATAAGTGTGATGGAATATTTTCTAATATATTCCTTGAAAATAAATATACTTTAAACTCAGAATAATTGTGAGTGAAATGTTTGTCTTTACCCATTGAGAGAATAATTTCACTTCTAGAGGCTCTCCTTAAGAAAACACCTGAAGTGTATTGAAAGAAACAGGTGTGTGTAAATGATGTTGCAATTAACATCATGGCACACATAGTAAATAAACACTGATGCAAACAATTCGATAGTCAATAAAATACTATTTTCTCCAAGTTCATGTTATGGGAAAAGCTTCTGCTGTAATAAGTAAAACATTCAGGAATCAGAATTATTTGTATAAGTATGTTAAATTAAGCAAAATATGCATAGAAAAAGTTGCTAGTAATAAATATATTAAAAGTTTATGTGGTTTTATCTGAGGACTGCCTTATTTTCCATTCCCCTGTTATTCTACTTTTAGGTATTTCATATTTTTAGAATTATGGAAAGATATTAAAACTATACTAAAAATCTATTTTAAATCATATAAAATAAATAGAATTTAGTAAGTATCTATAAAGCTGGTCAACAATTCCTCTCCTAGGCTTCCTAAGATGAAGATTGCTTGTTTTCTGTGTCTTTCAATGAATACTCCAATGAACTCATAGGGTTCCCTCTGTAGATATTTGACTATGATTTACTAAAAACAAAGAAAAAAGCCCTAGAAATATAAAACACTATATAAAATAATACCCAGATGTTTACCCCGTAATAATACTCACTGCTCTCCCTTTTTTGGGTAAATATACACCTCTGCATCTGTGCATATTCCGGCATTAGTTGGTTTACAGAGAATGCAAATCAAATTTTCAGCCACCACTGATAATACTCTGAATTTTCCAGAGCAGCATAGCTAAACTTGATAAGAATGTTACAACCGGGTGGCACCTGTGGCTCAGTGAGTAGGGTGCCAGCCCCATATACAGAGGGTGACAGGTTCGAACCCAGCCCCGGCCAAACTGCAACAAAAAAATATCCGTGCGTAGTGGCAGATGCCTATAGTCCCAGCTACTTGGGAGGCTGAGGAAAGAGAATCGCTTAAGCCCAAGAGTTAGAGGTTGCTGTGAGCTGTGACTCCACTCGACTCTACTGAGGGCGACAAAGTGAAATTCTTTCACTACAAAAAAAAAAAAAAAAAAAAAAAATAGAATGTTCCAACCAAAGTATAAACTACTAAGAAGTTTTTCTGCCAAGGTTGGATTACTGAATCAATGGGGTAAAATCCATCCTTTCTGTGCTGAAATACCTATCTACCATC
>CAUYRH010161476.1:0-27102 GCA_963574655.1 Perodicticus potto
CTTATAATTCTTTCCTATAAATAAATCCTCCTCTACTTATAATTCTTTCCTATAAATAAATCCTAACTTACCACCACTATTGTGGTCCGTCGATTCCTTCTTCGAATCGCCGAGACCAAGAGCCTGAAATTCCGGTATCAACTTTAGACCAAGAGTTGGAGGTTGCTGAGCTATGATGACGCAGCACTCTACTCAGGGCAAGAGCTTGAGACTGTCAAAAAAAAAAATTAGTGGGGCTCCAAGAATGAACCTCAACAGTTTGTTTACATAACTCTGCAAAGGATAGGATATACACATAAGCCATGTGATTACTGTGATTGGGACAGGGAAGACTGGGTGTGAGATCTAGGTTTCTCAGAGACACCTGAAGTCTGATAAGTACGTCTACAACCTCCAGGAATTAGGGACCCCCACTTATTAATCCAACCTTCCAGGCTTTGAGTCTCCAAATTAAACACAGGTGGGCAGAGCACCAGCTGCTTCTCCTCCTCCTCTGCCCTGCACCAAGGAGAAGAGACCTTGGGAGCTGAGCTGGGTAAGCAGGGATGTGGAGTCAGGAGAAGTGGCAGGTAAAGGCTTGGCTAGCCCTGCAACTGGGCAGGACTCAGCACCTGGGTGTGGGCCTGGCATATCCTAGGGCTCCTTCCACTTTAACTTCTAGAAGACACACTGCTCTAACTCACAGACTGTTAGGAAAGTTTTATGATGTCATCAAGGTAAGAATGACATTTCTTAGTACCACCCACAGAGACAATCTCGCACAAAGATTTTTTGGAAACTTCACTGTCCACACTTGGAGGGACATTTAGAGTTTTCTGTTCTCGATTCTAATGCCAAACTGTCTGCTACACATTTAACTGTAATTGCCACACCCAGATCTGGTGAAAAAAATTCAGATTCTACTATTACAATGTGTAGGATATTTTTTGTTGGAAAAGGTATAATGAGTAGTAGTATGTTACACATTTTTATGAAAACATTTTATTTTCTTCATTTAAGCATTATGATAGACATGCACACATTTGCACAAAATTGGAAATATTTATATAATAAAACTCATCACAAGTACTACCAATCAAGATGCTTCCAAAATTTTTATCTCCTTGCCTTTTCTTGGAAAAACAAACTGCAGTCAGCCTTGTCACATTTTCTTTTCTTTTCTTTCTTGTTTTTTTTTTTTTTTTTTTTTGAGACAGAGTCTCACTATGTCACCCTTAGTAGAGTGCCATGGTGTCACAGCTCACAGCAACCTCAAACTCTTAGGGTTAAGCGATTCTCTTGCCTCAGCCTCCCAAGTAGCTGGGACTATAGGTGCCCTCCACAACGCATAGCTATTTTTTGGTTGTAGTTGACTTTGTGGTTTGGTAGGCCCAGGCTGGATTTGAACCAGATAACTCCAGTGTATGTGGGTGGTGCCCTAGGCGCTGAGCTACAGGCACTGAGTCAGAATTATACCATTTTTAAAACCCAGGCCGCCTCCTTAAAAAACTATGAAGGTTATATTATCTAAAATATTTATTTATTTATTTATTTTTCTGAGACGGAGTTTCACTTTGTCACCGTCGGAAGAGTGCCGTGGCATCACAGCTCACAGAAACCTCCAACTCTTGGGCTTAGGCGATTGTCTTGCCTCAGCCTCCCTCCCAGTAGCTGGGACTACAGGCGCCCGCCACAATGCCTGGCTATTTTTGTTATTGTTGTTGCAGTTTGGCCAGGCCAGGTTCCAACCCTCCACCCTCAGTATACTGACTGGTGCCCTACTCACTGAACCACAAGCGCCGTCCAATTTATTTAGTTTTAGATACCAATGTTTGCTCTATTACCCAGGCTGGAGTAAAATGACATAATTATAGCTTATTCTAGCCGCTAACTCTTAGCCTCCTGCTACCTCAGCTTACTGACTAGCTGAGAGGACAGCCAGGCACCACCTATTATTGTTATTTTATTTTTTATTTTTTTGCAGTTGTGTCCAGGGTTGGACTCAGGCTCAAACCCGCCACCCCGGGTATATGGGGCCAGTGCCACACTCCTTGAGCCACAGGTGCCGCCCCACGCCTACCTATTTTGTTTTTATTTTTGTAAAGGTGGTCCCTCCTGATGTTACCTAGACTGGTCTCAAACTCCCGGCCTCATGAGATCTTTTTTTCCCTGGACTCCAAAAATGGTAGGATTAGAAGCATGAGCCACCCTTCCCAGCCTCAAATCTTAAATTTAAAAATATTTATTATTATAATTTCCAATTTTGAACATTATGTATACTCCATTTCTGTTTTGTTGTTGTTGCCTCAGCCTCCCGAGTAGCTGGACCTACAAGTGTCCGGCCGGCTATTTTTTTTTTTTTTTTTTTTGGCCGGGGCCAGGTTTGAACCCACCACCTCCGGTATATGGGGGCGGCGCCCTACTCCTTTGAGAGCCACAGGAGCCGCCCCGCCCGGCTATTTTTTTGTTGCAGTTTGGCCGGGGCCAGGTTCGAACCCGCCAGTCTTAGGTATATGGGGCCGACGCCCTATGTACGCTACTTCAAATGGATATAACAATACTTACACGGTTAAATGCGAACGTCCTCCAGGCAGTGCCAGTTCCCTTTAAGGAGAGGAAACCCAGACAACCGCGGAGAGTAAGATCCTATCACCTGTCACTCAAGAGATTAAGGGGAAGGATTTGGAGCCTTATCCAATCAGGAGAGCTGGCGTGGGATCTGTCCAATCAGGCTCTCAGAGGAAGAGGAAGAGGCGGCTTCCGCAATCCGGCAAGGATTTTGTCTCTTGAGTCAGCCCGCCAAGGTTGAACCGTGTTCGTTTCTTGTTCTCTTTCACTGTGGAAATTCTGAGCGTGCTGCCACATCCTCTGTATCCTTGTGACCTGCAAGTACTGAAAAATCTGAAAGGGGGATGCTGGGACAACGTAGGAGCCGGGAAATGGTGAGTGTGGGTGACTGGTTGTCTTGGAGGGTAGGAACCAACTAGAATTAGCTGCGGTGGGTCCTAGGCCCCCAGTCATCTCCAGGGTCTGTGAACCCAAATCCCTGCTGGATGATGCAGCTCAGCGTTTGGACCTTTTTGGCTACAGAGTAGTGTTAAAATTGCAGTCAGGACCCTTGGCATCCTGTCCCATTTACAAGTGACTTCAAAGAGACAGAAGCCATCTCTGGGCAGTTCTGCACCTGCAGCCTCCCCCACCCCCCGTCTCCCTAGATTGGGCGATAAAGAGGAAAGAAAATCATTAGGGGAGAATCCAAAGTGGCTGGTGGTGTTGCTACCGGAATTTCTTCCTTCAGCAGGTCTGTGGGCCTGGGGAATCGAAGAATGAATCCACAGACCATAGATCAGTGGCAAGATAGGATTTTATTAGACAGAAAGGAATACAGAAGGAGTAAAAAAACCCCAGAGCTTCTGGCAAAGGAAAGAAAGACTTAAGTTCTTTCTTAAGGGGTCCTTTGTTTAGGAGTTTGTACAGTATTAGGTCTTTGCAGTTTTTGCTTCATTGAGTGAAGTATGGTGTGTGCTCCCTACTCAAGCTGGAAGCACTCAAAAGTTTTCAGGCTGTTTTCTTCTTGACCTTGCTAGAGCCCAGAGGGTGTGGCCTGGAAAGGGTAGGCTGTTTGTTCCCAGAGATGGAGGGTCTGATTTCAGAGCTCACCTGGCCTAGAGAATAGGGGTTTAGGGGAGATCCCTGTCCAGCCCCAAGCAGGGGAATGCTGTATCAGTGTCCCTTGTCTAGCCTTTTGCCTGTTAAAAGTTAAAAGTTACAAGGGCGACAAAGTGAGACTCTGTCTCAAAAAGAAAATTAAACTAAGGCACTGTTAAAACTTTATTTATTTATTTATTTAGAGACAGAATCTCATTTTATCGCCCACCGTAGAGTGCGGTGCCGTAACAGCTCACAGCAACCTCCAATTCCTGGGCTTAAGCGATTCTCTTGCCTCAGCCTCCCGAGTAGGTGGGACTACAGGCTCCCACCAGAATGCCTGGCTATTCTTTTGTTGAAGTTTGGCTGAGCCTGGTTCCAACTCGCCACCCTCGGTGTATGGGGCCGGCGCCCTACCCACTGAGCCACAGGCGCTGCCGATAAACTTTAAAGAGTTTATTAGAGCAAACAATCAGAATGTACCCACCCATGGTTTGTGTATGGGGGTCTATTACCAGACAAAGAGGGTCCCATTGCCTGTCACTGTCAGCCACTCTACAGATATGGGAATAGGTCTATTAAACTTTACTTGTCAGAAGGCCAGTGATTCTGGAGAACAGCTAGAGTAGCCTTTCCAAGACTGTTATGTTTTTCCTTTTCCAAACTATCAGCTTTGTACATAATGGTTCACAGTAAACGCCACAATAACCCTATTTTAAATAATAATGAGGGTCAGCGCCTGTAGCTCAAGCAGCTAAGGCACCAGCCTCATACACCAGAGCTGGCAGGTTCAAATCCAGCCTGGGCCTGCCAAACAACAATGACAACTACAACCAAAAAAAAAAAAATTATCCGGGCATTGTGGCAGGCGCCTATAGTCCCAGCTACTTGGGAGGCTGTGGCAAGATAATTGCTTAAGCCCAGGAGTTGGAGGTTGCTGTGAGCTGTGGTGGCAGAGCACTCTACCCAGGGTTACAACTTGAGGCTCTGTCTCCAAAAAAAAAAAAAAACAAAAAAAAACCCCACAAAAATAAAAAAATAATAATCCCCACAACGCAGTTAAAATGTTTTCTAAAATTTCCAATTCAAAAGTGAATTTCCTAAATCTTCCTAAAGCAAAGACCACATTAACTCTATTTTATTTTATTTTATTTTATTTTTTACAAGGGAACAGTTTATTAAGAATTAAACAAAGGTTATTTTATTTTATTTTTTCAGACAGAGTCTTGCTTTGTCACGCTTGGTAGAGTGCTATGGTGTGATAGCTCACAGCAACCTCAAACTCTTGGGCTCAAGCAATCCTCTTGCCTCATTTTTTTCATTTTTAGTACAGACAGGGGGTCTCACTCTTGCTTGGGATGGTCTTGAACTTGGGAGCTCAAGCTATCCACTCTGCCTCAGTCTCTCAGAGTGCTAGGATTACAGGCGTGAGCCACCAGGTCCAGCTATGCTGAGTTTAAAAAATAGTAAAATCCGCCATGCACTCACCTTCCATCCACTGGACAAGGCTGCTGTCTCCCTAGAAGTGACCACATGCCCAATTCCTTTTGTTGTGACTTCCACCTTAACCATGTATTTAACATAAAGCAGTGTTTCTTTCAGTTTTCAGCAACTTAATGTTACTTTTAATATACTATTCCTATTATGCAGAAATGTTTTTATGGTTTCTGTGCCTCCTGCTGTGGTACACATGCTGCTGTCTGAGTCTGTGGGTCACCCAGTTTACTTCCTTAATTCACTTATTTTAGGACTTGGGTAGTTTCAGGGTTATTTTTGCATGTTTATACTGCACTGCCCCACATCCATGGGACCTTGATAACACAGTAACACATTTTCTCTTCTGCATATTTTTTTTCTCAAAATGTTCTGTTTTGTCCACTCACTGTTCTAAGGCCACCCCTTTGATACCTGAAGATAGGGTCTCCTGTAATTCAGATGTCCATAAGTTCAAGACCTTGAGCCTAGAGCTGGGTGAGGTAAGAGCAAATACAGATTAGAAATCTGAGATTTCTGAAAAATGAGAGAAGAGATTTTGGCCCCTCTTTTTTTTTTCTTTATTAACTATTTAACTTAGAAAACATTTATACTGAAGTTCAAACTCATAAAGGTGTATGCAGATTATTTTAACATCTACATAGGGCTTTTGCCATTCTTTTTAAATAAAGAACATCTTTCTCTAAGACCTGGTACCTATTAACTCTTAAAATTAAATAGCCAGGAGGATAAAGTCTTATGCAATAGTTTTTGTTTAAAAGTAGGAGCTCACCCTGAGCAGGCACCAAGCTCCAAATTGCAACTTTTTTTTTTTTTTTTGATACAGAGTCTCATTATGTTGCCCTGGGTGCTGTGGCATTACAGCTCACAGCAAACTCAAACTCTTGGACTTAAGCGATTCTCTTGCCTTAGCCTCCCAAGTAGCTGGGACTACAAGCACCCACCACAGTGCCTGGGTATTTTTTGGTTGTAGTTGCCATTGTTGTTTGGCAGGCCTGGGCTAGATTTGAACCAGCCAGCTCTAGTACATGAGGCTGGCATCCTAGGCGCTGAGCTACAGGCACCGAGCCCCAAGCTCCAAGTTGCACATCTGCATGTTGTCATGAGAACAGGGGAAGTATGTTTTTTCTTTGACTATAGCCAATTCAGATTTCTTTTGACTACATCCAAAACAGAGGTAGCCTTTTCCAATTGAACTTAAGATGTGCTATATATGAAAAATGGTGCTGTCAAGTCTTCTACTTAAAACTTAATTATGGCAATCTCTTGCCGTATTACCTGTGATGCACATCATATTCTAGTTTAATTATGTTATAAAATAGTTTTCTTTCTGTTTTAGCATAGTGGATAGATTTTCTGGGTTGGAGATTGTTCTTTTACTTATTATATTTCTGAAATGCTGTCCAGGGTTTCTAGACATGATATAAACTTATAAGATGCCCTATAGATTTCACTGTAGAAGCATCTTTTTCTAGGCTTTCCAGTCACAACCCACAGTTGTGCAGCACCTTGTACGTGCTCCAGAAGCTGTAAGTGGAATCATCATCTCTCTGCCTTATTGGGATCTACAGGCTTATTTTTAGAAGTTAGAGCAGGTTTATCTAAAAAATGAATTCAGAGGGCACCAGTCATTCCAGCTTTGTTTCAACTTGGCATCTTCAGAACTTGAAACTGAGTCAGAGTCCATGGGGTCCCAGAATTCAACAGGCTTGCACACGTGCATTGAGTATGTTTAGAATCTCAATTCCCCCTTCTTCTCTTACACGAATGTTCATGGCTCTGCAGAAGGCACCTGCAATGTCCCTGACTCTCTGAGACCTAAATCTAGAGCTGCAAAATTTAAATTTAGGTCCTGGGGTTCTTAAGGATGTGTTAGAGCCTTTTCTTGAGGGAATCTCTTCTCCAGCTTCCCTTCCCTCTCTGGTTCATTCAAGAGTACAGAGCCAGAGCTAGAAACTGCATATAAGATCTGGCTCCAACCTGGAATTCACAAGACAGAGCTGGATTTTGAACTGAGACTATACAAAACCTTGGGGAGACATTTTCTTCATTAAGATAAATTAGCATTGATCATAGATAACTTATTTTTTTGAGACAGAGTCTCATTTGTCACCCTGATAAGAGCGCCGTGGCATCATAACTCTCAACAACCTTTTGTACTCAAGCAATCCTCTTGCCTCAGCTTCCAGAATAGCTGGAACAGGCACCCGCCACACTTGCTGAGGCTGGTCTTGAACTTTTCAGCTCAAGCCATCCACCTGTCTTGGCCTTCCAGAGTGCTAGGATTACAGTTGTGAGCCACCATGCTGGCCAACATAGATGCCTTCAGTCTCAAATTTGGAGTGGGTACCTTAAGGTTTGCCAGATCTTGTTTGGTGAGCTGCTGTAGTTGTGTGTGGGATTCCTGGTGTAAACAGAATCTGGTGGCAGAAAGTGTAACTGTAAATAAGCACCTCAGACACCAGAGGGCAAGTCCTCAAAATATTCATTGTCATGACCACAATAACCGCCAACCTGTACACTATTACTGGGTAATTTTGTCTTTCCTTTTACCCCAGAGTTAGCTGATAATGGAGAGCTAATAGCTCACAGTGGATTTAGGGTCAGATTCTTCCTTCACCAGGGCAGTTTTATTCTCTCCTCTGACCCACACAGTCAACTTGAGTGGCTCCTGCCTGGATCACAATGGGGTTATTAGCCTGGTGTTAATAGGGTCTCTTACCAGGTCATGGAAGATTTTGACAGTGTCCTCTGCAGACTGGGCTCAGAATGATGACAAGGTTTAATCCTTAATCCATCTCAAAAGGGGGAAGAATGAGTGGTCCATGGTTTGTTTCACCTCACAGAGGGAGGCTCAGCTGAGAGCTGCTCCAGTTTCTTGGTACTTGGGTGAAGAAGAAGTGGGAGGACTGGAGGTGCAAACTGATAGATACGTCAATTGCCTTCATTTTATCTGGTTATAAGATCGGATGAAGTAGTTATGGCCTTTAATGACCAGAAACTTTCAATCTAAAAAAATGTATAGATGGTTACACTTAGCATTTTGTGTTCTATCCCAAGAAGGGAGGCATATAGAGGAGTTGGGCTTCATTTGCACCATGTCCTTCCTGTTGTTGTGAGTACTTATATCACCTCTGAAGGACAATATGTGAACAGAAGTGTTGTCATTAGGTTATTATTTCTATTTTTTTTACCTTGTTAAAAATAAATATTAAGGGGGGGGGCACCCATAGCTCAGTAGTTAGAATATCTGCCACGTGCATGGGGGCTGGTTGGTTTAAACCTGGCCTGGGCCTGCGAAACAAAAAAAACCCAAAATAGCCAGGTGTTGTGGCAGACACATGTAGTCCTAGCTATTAGGGAAGCTGAGGCAAGAGAATTGCTTGAGCCCAAGAGTTTGAGGTTGCTGTGAGCCATGATTCCTCAGCACTCTACAGAGGGTGACAAAGTGAGACTCTGTCTGATAAAAAAAAATAAATAAGTAAAGAAATAAATATTGGTGGCACTGGCCATGTACACCTAGGCTGACCAGTTTGAACCTGGCCTGGGCCACCTAAAACAACAATGACAGTTGCAACAAAAAAAAAAGTTGGGTGGGGGCCTGTAGTCCCAGCTACTTGAGAGGCTGAGGCAAGAGAATTGCTTAAGCCTAATAGTTTGAGGTTGCTCTGAACTGTGACGCCACAGCAGTCTACCTAGGGCGACAGAATGAGACTGTCTCAAAAAGAAAGAAAAATAAATATTAAGATTATGATATAATTTTCTTGGAAAACCCTATGTGTTTGGTTAAAATATTTGTTATATCTTATAAAATAAATATGGGTAGGGTTTAGAAATTAAATCAAATCAAATGCTGTGAGTAAAATTTCTCTTGGGTAGGCTTAGGAAAGCTAGAAGTAAAGACAAGCCATGTGGAGAGGAGAAGCTCAGGGTTTACTCCCTGACCCAGCCCTGTCCAAATCCATTCTTTGGTGACCCTGGTCCAAGTCTGTCCCCATCCAGAAATCTTCACCCACCGAACTGGCTAGAAGAAATTATACTTTTGTGTGGGTGCTTCTGCTGTCTTTGCAAAGCTAGTGCTCCCCAGATTTTAAAATACTAAAGCAAGTGAGTAAAAAACACAAGACTTTATATTTTGGGATCTTATTTTTTTCTCACTAAGACCTATGTTTCTGGAGACATCTCACCAAGCAACTTGGTTTTCGCTTTCACAGATGTAGTAGCTGCCCTATAGGTCATAAAAAGGTAAGTATAAACAGAGCAATGAAAAAAATCTCTCTGAATGCCACGCCACTCTTTCCTGTGTGGCTACTGTCTGTATGTAAGTATGTATAATATATATTACAGGGGTTTCCCTATTACATGTGTATATATATGAAATATGAAACCACTATTTCCCTATTACGTATGTATTACATATATAGAGTGGAGTGGCATTCAGAGGGATTTTTTGATTGCTCTGTTCACACAGAAGAGAAGCATAAAGAGCAGGTGTTTATTTAATCTGAATTCTGCTTGGAATTTGGGGACATTTAGTACCTGACTCCCAGGGTATTGTTAAGATTAACTCCCACTGTGACGGTCCCAACACAGGGCTCAGTCACATACTAGTGAGCACGTGGTATCTGCTCAGTACACACTGCACCAGCACGCTGCACATGTTGTTTTACACATATAGACTCACTCAGACATTGCTGCCTTTTCCAGACCTCAGTAAACTTTTTCTTTTTTTTCTTTTGGAAACAGAGTTTCACTTTGTTACCCCTGGTAGAGTGCTTTGGCGTCACAGCTCACAGCAACTTCAGACTCTTGGGCTCAAACAATTCTCTTTTCTCAGCTTCCATACTTGGAACTACAGGTGCTCACCACAATACCTGGCTGTTTTTAGAGATGGGGTCTTGCTCTGGCTCAGGCTGGTCTTGAACCTGTGAGCTCAGGCAATCCACCCGTCTCAGCCTCCCAGAGATCTACTGTACCTGGCCCTCTGTAAACTTTCAATTGCCAACAAAGAATGTGACCTTTGAGGACAGTATTTGTGCTGTGATAAGAGTGTTGGGTGTCGGCTTGGCACCTGTAGCTCAGTGGCAAGGGTGCCAGGCACATATACCAGAGCTGCAGGGTTCAAATCCAGTCCGCAACTGCCAAACAACCATGAAAACTGCAACCAAAAAAAATAGCTGGGCATTGTGGCAGGCGCCTATAGTCCCAGCTACTTGGAAGGCTGAGACAAGAGAATCAGTCAAGCCCAAGAGTTTGAGGTTGCTGTGAGCTGTGACGCCATAGGCACTCTACTGAGCTAGACATAATGATATTCTGTCTCAAAAAAAAAAAAAAAGTGTTGGGTGTGAAGGACTCTGTGTGCTGTCCCTGCTGTCTCTTGCTGAGTGCTGCTACTGGAGGGTCTGGCAGAGTAAAGCATTATCTGCATTAAGAGGGACTTGTCATAAAAGCTACTTTATTGACCCCTTCCTAACCTGCAGAACCACATTACTTAAAATGGGGCCCAGAATCCCAAATGATTTGAAAATTGGGAGACAGGACTTTGCTAAGTGGTTCTCAGCCCAGGGTTCCATTTGGTATCAAATGGCCAATTTGAGGATGTACTATCACATGTGCCCTCCCCTACAGACGCTGATTTCTATGATTACATTCAGGTTACGATTTCATTTTTCCCACTCATATCACAGTAGTGATTGTGGTCCATGTTCGTTCTTTGACACCTGATGCTAATTTGTCCTATTATAGCTAATGGTAACTTCATTCCCTTGGTTAAGGGGTTCTCTGTAAGATTCCTTCACTATAAAGTTTTATTGTTTTTTTCTTTGTCATAATGCTATTAATATCTTGGAATGATATATTGAGTGATATGTATAAACCATTGCATTTAATGTCAAAACTCCCCCTTTTTATTTATTTATTTTTTTTAAGACAGAGTCTCATTGTGTCACCCTCAGTAGAGGGCTGTGACATCAATAGCTCATAGCAACCTCAGGCTCCCGGGCTTAAGTGAGTCTCTTGCGTCAAACTCCCAAGTAGCTGGGATTAGAGGCATCTGCCACAACACCTAGCTATTTTTTTTCTTTTTTGCAGTTTTTGGCCAAGCCGGGTTTGAACCCAACACCTCCGGTATTTGGGGCCAGCGCCCTACTCTTTGAGCCACAGGGGCCGCCCACTAGCTATTTTTTAATTTAATTTTATTTTTATTTTTGTTTGTTTATTTATTTATTTATTTAATTTGTAGAGACATCGCCCTCAGTAGAGTGCCATGGCATCACACAGCTCACTGCAATCTCCAACTCCTGAGTTTAGGCAATTCTTTTGCCTCAGCCTCCTGAGTAGCTGGTACTACAGGCGCCCACCACAACGCCCAGCTATTTTTCTGTTTTGCAGTTCAGCCAAGGCCGGGTTTAAACCCGCCACTTTTGGTATATCGGGCCAACGCCTTACTCGATGAGCCACAGGCACCACCCCCACTAGCTATTTTTTTGTTGTTGCAGTTGTCATTGCTGTTTTAGCTGGCCTGGACTGGGTTTGAACCCAGTCTCCGTATATGTGGCCAGCGCCCTACCCACTGAGCTACGGAAGCCGCCCAATCCCCTTTTTAATTTCCATTTTCTCTTAGCTTGTGTTGGAGAATTAAGGCTCTCAGATTTGTTGACTAGACATTGTGCTTTGGAAATTGAATTAAAAAAACTCAGTCTTGTTGGTTTTCATTTTTTTCTCTCCTCATGGCACAAGCACATGTTTCTTTATTTTCTGTATGTTCAGAGAATGAAATAAGTATTAATGTATAACTAATATATTTGAGCATCTCAATATTTGCTCTTTTTTTTTTTTTTGAGACAGAGCCTCAAGCCGTCACCCTGGATAGAGTGCCATAGCATCACAGCTCACAGCAACCTCCAATTCCTGGGCTCAAGCGAGTCTCTTGCCTCTACCTCCCAAGTAGCTGGGATTATAGGCGCCCGCCACAACGCCCAGCCCTTTTTTGGTTGCAGCCTTCATTGTTGTTTTGTTTGGCGGGCCCAGGCTGGATTCGAACCCGCCAGCTCAGGTGTACGTGGCTGGTGCCTTAGCCCACTGAGCCACAGGCGCCGAGCTGAGCATCTCAATATTTCATAACATAACAGGGCACATAGAATATGTAAAACAAATATTGAAAAAAATAGAATTATCTGGATAAATGTTTTTAATTTTAGTTAATATCTTTGTGCATTGTGGTTTCCATAGTGTTTGTTTAAAAATCAACAGAGATTCTTTTACAATTATATAAATTTATTTACACAAAAATATTTTACTTTATCACTTTTAATGTGCTTAGAGTTAACGTTTCTGTGTATTTGTGTATGTAAAATATAAGCATTATTTGATCAATTTTGTGTTGCTGCCTCCTTAACTTTTTTCATTACTCTTTGCAGTTATAAAATCTGCTGTGAACAGTTTGTTGGGATTGGCTTTGTATCTTGGCCTGTATGGCCTCTTGAGATAAATTTCTAAGTCAGATAAACTGTGGAAAAATTACCAGGTTCTATTTTTTACAGAATAATTAGCAAAATATTCTCATAAAACAGCACTATTTTTCTCATAGGTTGTTTTTGTGGTTTTAAGCACCAATATAAAAAAAAAAAGACTGCTAGAATGGCATCTAATGTGCAGCAAATGTTCAAAAAGGATTGCTCTATTCAGGCTATTATGTTTTTTTTGTTTTTATTTTTACCCTAGAGACAGAGTCTCACTTTATCACCCACGGTAGAGTGCCGTGGTGTCACACAGCCCACAGCAAACTCCAACTCCTGGGCTTAGGCGATTCCCCTGCCTCAGCCTCCCGAGCAGCCAGAACCACAGGCGCCCACCACAACACTGCCATTTTTTTTTTTGTTGCAGTTTGGCTGGGGCCAGGTCTGAACCCACCATCCTTGGTGTATGGGGCCAGTGCCCTACCCACTGAGCCACTGGTGCCACCCCGGGCTATTAGGTTATGATTTGTGTGTTTGATAAACTCTCGATTCCATGTTATCCATGAATTCTTCCCTCAATATTATACCTGTCTGCTGTTCAAAAGTGTGGCTTTTAGGCTCAGCGCCTGTTGCTCAGTGGTTAGGGTGCTGGCCACATGTACTTTGCTGGTGGGTTCGAACCTGGCCAGGGCCTTTTAAATCATGACAACTGCAACAAAAAAATAGCCAAATAGCTGGGCGTTGTGGTGGGCATCTGTAGTCTCAGCTACTTGGGAGGCAGGGATGAGAGAATTGCTTAAATCCAAGAGTTTGAGGTTGCTGTGAGCTGTGACACCACGGAACTTTACCGAGGGCAACAGCGAGACTCTGTCGCAAAAGAAAAAAAATGTGGCTTTTAGACCTGATGCTTTGGCATCACTGGTGAGTTTGTTAGCAACCAAGAATCTCAGCCTCCCCCAGGTCTCCTGAATCAGAATCTGCATTATAATAATCTCTCCAGTTCATTTGTGTTCAAACACACAAAAGTGAGAAATGTACTTCTGACTCACCATGAATTTTTCATCCGAGGAATAGGTACAACTAATTCTTTTTTTTTTTTTTGAGACAGAGTCTCACTTTGACACGTTTGGTAAAGTACCATGGCATCATAGCTCAGAGCAATCTCAAACTCCCAGGCTCAAGTGATTCTGTTGCCTCAGCCTCCCAAGTAGCTGGGACAACAGGTGCCCACCACAGTGCCCTCTGTCCCCTCTGGTGGGACTAGAAGTGCCTGCCACATCATCCAGGTATTTTCTATTTATTTATTTTTTAGAGACAGAGTCTTACTTTGTTGCACTTGGTAGAGTGCTGTGACATCACAGCTCACAGTAACCTCCAGCTCTTGGGCTTAGGCAATTAACTTGCCTCAGCCTCCCAAGTAGCTGGGACTATAGGTGCCCACCACAATGCCCAGGAATTTTTTCTTGCAGTTTGGCCGGGACCAAGTTCAAACCCACCACCCTCGGTATATGGGGCTGGCGCCCTACTCACTGAGCCACAGGTACTGCCTGCCAGCTATTTTTTAGGGATGGGGTCTGGCTTTTCTTCAGGTTGGTCTTGAACTCCTGAGCCAAGCAGTCTACCTGCCTCAGCCTCCCAGGGAGCTATTATTATATATGAATATATGTATGTATATATATATATATATATATATATATATATATATACACACACACACACACACACACACACACACATGTATGGATGGATAGATAGATATAGGCTTTTTTTTTTAAGAGACAGAGTTTCATTTTGTCACCCTCGGTAGAGTACTGTAGCATCACAGCTCACAGCAACCTCCAGCTCCTGGGCTTAGGTGATTCTCTTGCCTCAGCCTCCCGAGTAACTGGGACTACAGGTGCCCGCCACAACGCCCGGCTATTTTTTGTTGGAGTTTGGCTGGGGCCTGGTTCGAACTCGCCACCCTTAGTAAATGGGGCTGGCGCCCTACTCACAGAGCCACAGGTGCTGCCCATGAGCTAGCATTATAGACGTGAACTACCATACCTGGCCTTAACCCCTTCATTTTATCTGGAATCAAATTAAGAACTCTGTCTATTGCTACATGCTCAGCTATTTATTTATTTATTCATTTAGTCAGGGATTGTTGATACATAGTTATTTGGGCATATAATTCTCTCTAGAGGAGTGGGAATATCTGGATCCTAAAAACTCTGAGTATGGCCACTTGGTCAATGTGCTATTTATTTGTTTATTTATTTATATTTCAGGAACTGCTGACGTTCAGGGATGTCACTATAGAATTTACTCCAGAAGAGTGGGAATACTTGGATCCTGCTCAGCGGAATTTGTATAGGGATGTGATGTTAGAGAACTACAGAAACCTGGTCTCTGTGGGTGAGAATACCTTATCTCCAGAATATCTAATTTACTTCAAGTATTTTATTTCTTTCCTTTGCTAATTGTGTCTTTAAAGCTTGTACTTTGTATTCCTGATGTCAAGTGAAAAGGGTGGGGTTTGTTAACATACAAAACAATTTCATTACCCTTACCTTCTTTCTTGAGGTGATTTGCAAGCTCCTTCTAGTTTAGTGGTGATTCTAGAAATTCAGTGATACAACAGATGTTTTTTTCTATACCTTAAAATCCAGTTCCTCCAATTTATTTATTTATTTATTTATTTATTTGTTTATTTATTTGAGACAGAGCCTCAAGCTATTGATTGATTGATTGATTGATTGATTGATTTGAGACAGAGCCTCAAGCTATCAGCTATCACCCTGGACAGAGTTCTGTGGCATCACAGCTCACCTCACAGCAACCTCGGGCTCAAGAGATTCTCTTGCCTCTGCCTCCCAAGTAGCTGGGACTACAGGCGCCCGCCACAATACCCGGCCATTTTTTGGTTGCAGCCGTCATTGTTGTTTGGTGGGCCTGGGCTGAGTTCGAACCCACCAGCTCAGGTATACGTGGCTGACGCCTTAGCCCATTGAGCCACAGGCACCAAGCCGCTCCAATTTATTTTTAATTCATTCATACTTGAAATTGAAGCACAGAATCCACACATTTAAAATGGTTCTTATTAAATATTCTTCAAAGGGTATGAGAAAATAGTAATTGGAAAGCAATTTTCTAGAATCTTGTAGAATAGTCTATATTCTCTACCCAATGGGTACACCTGGGTACACTGCAACTGAATATCATACTAAGTACTTAAATTCTTAACAGTATATTTAAAATATTCTAAAGGGGCTGTCAAATTGGTAATCTGGAAAGTAAATTTTTAGAATTTTCTGTCATTTTTTTATCTACTGAGTAGAATACAAAGTTGAAAATTGATGAACTTCAAGCAGAATTCATATGTCTTTTTTTTTTTATGATTTTGTTTGGTTAAGTTATGCAGATTACTGAGAATGTGTCCTCTGTGTTTACATGTTGTTCATTCTTTTTTCCTGACATGCAGTTTTTGCAAGTATAAATTTTATGTTTTTGAGGCGTGTGGCTGAGTAATTTGATATACATATGCATTGTGTAATGATTAACACAATGAACTTAACATATCCATCATCTCACAGAGTTGTCAGATTTTAGGGAGAGAGCACTTTGAAGGTCTGTTCTCAGTAATAATCTAGTTGAGAGTATTACTTTTTTTTTTTTCTTTTGTTGAGACAGACTCTGTCGCCCTCGGTAGAGAGCTGTGGCATCACAGCTCACAGCAACTTCCCTTTCTTGGGCTTAAGCAATTCTCTTGCCTCAGCGTCCAAGTAGCCACATCACCTGGCAATTTTTCTGTTGCAGTTGTCATTATTGCTTAGCTTGGCCAGGGTGGGTTTGAATCCGCCAGCCCCAGTGTATGTGGCTGGTGCTATATACACTGTGCTACGGGTGCTGAGCCATGAATCTTCTTTCATTACATTCATTAATGTCAAATTTTACTGAGCAGATATTTCACTTCCCTTGTTAAATTAAGTCTTAAAATGCTTTTTAAATTTCAGATTAATATGGGGTACATACTATTACCTTACATAGTTTTGCTTTTGATGGGTTGTAGTGGTGTCCTTCACCCAGAAAGTTGCAGTGTACCCAGGTGTACCCATTGGGTAGGAATTTGCCCAACCTCATCGGCCCTTCCCTCCACTTGAATTTTGCTGAGTTTTTCTCTCACATGAACATGTAGTTCTTTGCTTTTTTTCTCTTTTTAAGACAAGCATGAAACTAAGTTTATTGATGAAGAGAACAATAGGCTTACAGAGTAAGACATTTTACAAAGCAGGATACATTTGCCTCTATTACCAGGACAAGTAGGCAAAGAAGGAAAGAGACATGGCTTATGGCTAGCAGTTCTCTTTTATACCTCCTGGGTCAGCCTACCTCATGGTTCTGCGGTTACCTTGGAATCATCAACCTTACTACACATGCAGACCTCCCATGAGCGTCTCTGAGAACCTAGGGGGGTGTGAACCACATGATAATAAGTCTGAAGGCTGTGCTAGGTTATCTTGAAGACTCTGTTGTACGTGTTGCTAGGCTAGAGTCTGATATATCTGTTTGTAGTGGGCACTCTAAGTTCACACTATAGATTGGAATGGTGGTCCCTCCTCCCTGGGCGTGACAAAATTGGGACAATACTTGGGACAAAATTAGGGTGGATGGCACCAAGATGGAGGCCTGGCCTTTGTCCTCCTTCCCTGGGAGAGCTGGTTCCTAACTTTTTTTTTTGCAGTTTTTGGCAGGCGACGAGTTTGAACCCGCCACCTCCTGTATATGGGGCCAGCGCCCCACTCCTTGAGCCACAGGTGCTGCCCTGTTTCCTAACTTAATACCTAACATTTCTTCCCTCTGAGTAGCTGGGACAAGAGGCACTGGCTATACCACCAGCTAGTTTTTCTATTTTAAGTAGAGATGGTGTCTCACTCTTGCTCAGGTTAGTCTTAAACTGCTAAACTCAAGCAATCCACCTACCTTAGCCTCCCAGAGTACTAGGATGTAAGTCCCTGCACCCTGCCCAAGGCCCCACTTAATTCTATCATAGCAGTTAACCTTTCCTATAAATTGGCTGGGCGCCCATAGCTCAGTGTTTAAGGGTGCTGGTCACATACACCAAGGCTGGCAGGTTCGAACCTGGCTCAGGCCTGCTGGACAACAATGACAACTACAACAAAAAAAATAGCTGGAAGTTGTGGCGGGTGCCTGTAGCCCCAGCTTACTTGGGAGGCTGAGGCAAGAGAATCACTTAAGCCCTAGAGTTTGAGGTTGCTGTGAGCTGTGACATCACTGCACTCTACCTAGGGTGACATAGTGAGACACTGTCTCAAAAAAAAAAAAAAGAACTTCACTATAAATTTGCCTTGCACAGTAGCTCATGCCTGTAATCCTAGCTCTGTAGCCTAAGCCAGATGGATTGCCTTGAGCTCACAGGTTTGAGACCAGCCTGAGCCAGAGCGAGAGCTTGTCTCTAGAAATAGCAGGGCGTTGTGGCGGGCGCCCATAGTCCCAGCTACTTGGGAGGCTGAGGCAAGAGAATCACTTGAGCCCAAGAGTTTGAGGTTATTGTGAGCTATGATGCCATGGCACTCTATCAAGGGGTACAAAGTGAGACTATTTCTCAAAAAAAAAAAAAATTAATATAAATTTTACCGGCCACAGTCTATAGCAGTGTCTTTTCATTGGATAATTTAGTCTCTTTATATGTAAAGTAATTTTGAATAGGTAAGGACTTTCTATTGTAATGTAATTTTGTTTTTTCTTTTTCTTTCTTTCTTTTTTTTTTTTTTTTTTTTTGATACAGAGTCTGACTGCGTCACCCTGGGTAGAGTACTGTGGTGTCACAGCTCAAAGCAACCTCAAACTCTTGGGCTGAAGCAATTCTTTTGCTTCAGCCTCCCAAGTAGCTGGGACTACAGGCTCCCACCACAACACACAGCTTTTTTTTTGTTGTAGTTGTCATTGTTGTTTTCTGGGTGGGCCCGGCTGGCTTTGAACCCACCGCCTCTGGTGTATGTGGCTGGCACCTTAGCCCCCGCTTGAGCTACAGGCACTGAGCCTATAATTTTGTTTTTTCTATGCATTTTATAATTACATTGTTTCTTTAATTATACTATATTCTTGTTTTTTTCACTTTTTTTAATTTGTTTTTGTCATAGGCTTCGATGCTCTTTTCTCTATGAACTACAGTTATTTTTCTAGTGTTTATCAGAAGATTTACATACCTTTTATACTTAACAGTCTATCTTAAGATATCAATTTAATTTCTACACATAGAAATCAACGCAATTTCCCCCTCCACACATTTTATACTATTTATGTTATACTTTACAACTTTTTTGTATTGTGTATCCATTAACAAATTATTTTAGGGTCGGTGCTGGTTGCACAGTGGTTATAGCGCCAGCCACACGCGCCAAAGGTGGCAGGTTCAGACCTGCCCTGGGACAGCTAAACAACTACAACAACAAAAGAAATAGCTGGGTGTTGTGGCGGGCACCTATGATCTCAAACTACTTGGGAGGCTGAGGCAAGAGAATTGCTTAAGCCCAAGAGTTTGAGGTTGTTGTGAGCTGTGACGCCATGGAATTCTACCAAGGGCGACATAGTGAGACTGTCTAGAAAAAAATTATTGTAGCTGTCTTCATTTTGTAACTTTTATACTAGAGTTTAAAGTGACTTCTGTACCACCATTACAATATTAGAGTATTTAGTATCTCAGTTTTATTTAGTGTTTCCAGTGAGATTCACACGTCTGTGTTTTCATATTGTTAGTATTCTATTTATTTTGGAGATTTTTAACAGATATAGTAGTGATCAATTTTAAACATTCTTTGTGTGGGAATGTCTTAAAACTCTTCATTTTCTAAATTCATATTTGTCAGTTATAGTCTTTTCAGTTGACAGGGAATTTTTTTTTCTTTAGCAGGTTAAACATAAGTTTCACTTCCATCTCACCTGCAAGGTTTCTACCAAAAAATATTTGCTAATGACTCTGTTATCTCTTTCTGCTTTTAAAATTCTCACTTAGGTAGGGAGGTGTGATTCATGCCTGTAATCCTATCACTCTGGTAGGCTGAACTCAGGAGTTTTGGGTCAGCGTGGGGAAGAGCAAGGTCCTGACCCTACCAACAGTAGAAAACTATATGGGCATTGTGGCAGGCCTCTGTAGTCCCAACTACCTGGGAGGCCGAAGCAAGAGGATCACTGGAACCTAAGAATTTTGGGTTGCTGTGAGTAATGATGCCATAGTACTTTACACAGAGTGAAAGACTTAAGACTGTCTCAAAAAAAAAAAAAAAAACCCAAAACCAGTTTCTCATTTGGGCTTTTCATTTTTCCAGTTAAAATGTATCCTGGGCAATCTTTATTGGGTTCTTCTTGCTTTAGATATTTTGACTTTTTTCTTTCTTTTTTTTGCAGATTTTGGCCAGGGCTGGGTTTAAACCTACCACCCCCCGTATATGGAGCCGGCACCCTACTCATTGAGCTATAGGCCCTGTCTGATATTTTGATTATTTTTTGAGACCAAGTCTCAATATGTCACTCTGGGTAGAGTGCTATGGCATCACAGCTCACAACAAACTCAAACTCTTGGGCTTAAGTGATTCTCTTGCCTCAGCCTCCTGAGTAGCTGGGACTACAGGCACCCACTACAATGCCCAGCTATTTTTTGGTTGCTGTTGTCACTGCTGTTTTAACTGGCCAGGGCCGGGCTTGAACCCACCACCCTCGGTATATGGGCCAGTACCTTACCCACTGAGCTACAGGCACTGCCCTAGATATTTTGATTTTAATAAAACTCTACATTCACGTGGTTTTTCCTCATTTGAGGGAATTACTAGATATTATATTTTTATTTATTTATTTATTTATTTATTTTTGATACAGAGTCTCACTATGTCGCCCTTGGTAGAGTACTGTGGTGGCACAGCTCACAGCTCACAACCTCAAACTCGAGCTTAAGCAATTCTCTTTGTCTCAGCCTCCCAAGTAGCTGAGACTACAGGCTCCCGCCACAACACCCAGCTATTTTTTATCACAGTTGTCATTGTTGTTTAGCTGGGCCAGGTTGGGTTTGAACCCGCCAGCCTTGATGTATGTGGCTGGCACGTAACCACTGTGCTACGAGAGCCAACCTAGACGTTTTTAAATAGCTTTTTATCTCTTTGTCCCTCCTTTGAAAATCAAAAATGCACAAATTTCTTCACTTAATGATGCATTCTCAGATGCACATTTTTTCTTTCCTCTCTTTTCCTCTATAATTAGGTACCTTCAAAGGGCCTGTCTTTGCATTTAATTTTTGTTCTAGGTAACTTAGTCTCCTATGATGCCATTACATTTTGAGTTTGACATCATAGACTTCAGCTGTAGTGTTTGTTTTATTCTTTTTAATTTTTTCCATTTCTTCATTAAAATTCTTGTTTTGTTAATGCATTGTTTTATACTTTTTCTAGTTATCTGGGTTTCTCTGCATCTCACTGAGATCTTCATTTTCAGCCAGTTTTTAGATCTTCATTGCTTTGGAATTAATTGCTGGAGTTTTATTTGTACCTTTTATTAGTGATCATATCTCCCTGATGGTTTATGGTCTGAATAATCAGCATTTCAGTCTCTGAATCTGAAGGAGCAAATACCTCATCCAGTCATTATAGAGAAGTTTCTTGTATTGGGTTCCTGGGTTGATGAGATTTTTTTCTGAGATTGCAGATGAGTAAGGTTGAAGCCAAGTAATATGGCTGTTGATGGCAATACAGTGTGTTTCAGGGTTGGTAGACTTGTTATCAGGGATCAGATGGTTGTGGATCCTGGTTATTCCCTGGGAAGTTGAATTTTTGTTATGACATTGATCACTAGGACTGGTGTTGAGATTAAGAACTGCAGTTGTTTCTGCAAATGTAGCACTGATAGAATGAATGTGGGTAGGTGTTTACTCATTGGACAGGTCCATGAATGGGCCATACTGATCCCTTATTATAGCTGAGAGGGCCTGGAACTGATGTATAGGGCTGCTATGAGAGGCAAAGCTGTGAGAAATGTCTTTTATTTCTTTTTGAGACATTCTCACCCTGTTGCCCCGGCTTTAGTGCAATGGCATCAGACTACCTCACAGCAACCTGAAACAACTGAGTTCAAGTGATACTCCTGTCTCAACCTCCTGTGAGGCTGAGACTACAAGTGCCTACCACAATGGTTGGCTAATTTCTCTATTTTCAGTTGAAATGGGGTCTCACTCTTACTCAGGCTAGTCTCAGACTCTTTTTTTTTTTTTGAGACAGAGTCTATGCTATGGGCATTGAGCCTGAAGGTAATTTTTCAAAAATTTTCAAATGGTCTCTTTTAGGTAATCAAATTTAGCACATTGTTAATTGTAGTTAAAAAATATATAATTGTTGGCTTCGTACCTGTTGCGTGGTGCCCATAGCTCAGTTGTTAGGGCACCAGCCACATACACCAAGGCTGGCGGGTTCAAACCCAGCCCTGGCCTGCTAAACAACAATGCCAACCGCAACAAAAAAAATAGCTGGGCATTGTGGCGGGCACCTGTAGTCCTAGCTACTTGGGATGCTGAGGCAAGAGGATTGCTTAAGTCCAAAAGTTTGAGGTTGCTGTGAGCTGTGATGCCACGGCACTCTACCAAGGGTGACATAGTGAGACTCTGTCTCAAAAAGTGTATATATAATTGTCATCAAACATTTTTAAGTGCACAGTTTAGTGTTATTAAGCATATTGAGCATGTTCTGAATCTAATAGCTAGGATCCACAACCATCTGATCCCTGATAACAAGTCTACCAACCCTGAAATGCACTATATTTTCATATTCCTAGGCTTCAATCTTACTCAACTACAATCTCAGAAAAAAATCTCATCAGCCCAGGAACCCAGTTTTCAACAGATTTCTAGAACTTTTTTATTTTACAAATATGAACATTAATACTGACTATAAAACATATTGTCTTTTCTACCTCTCTCCTGAAGAACATTGTTCTATTTTCTCTTTCTTCAAGTTGGATAATTGTATATGTTGTATGACTATAATAATACTGTTTCTGTTTCTTTTTGACTGTATTATTTTCAAGGTTTGTCCTTACAGTAATGTGTCAAGATGTCCTTTGTAGGTTAAGCACCATGGCTCAGTAGGGCACTATCCACATACATCTGGGCTGGCAGGTTTGAACCCTGCCTGGGCCTGCTAAACAACAACTACAACAAAAAAATAGCCAGGTGTTGTGACGGGTGCCTGTAGTCCCAGCTACTTGGGATGCTACGGCAAGAGAATTGCTTAAGCCCAAGAATTTGTGGTTGTGAGCTGTGAGGCACTTTTCCAAGGGCAACATAGTGAGACTCTGTCTCAAAAAAAAAAAAAAAAAAAAAAAAAAGATGTCTTTTGTAAGGCTACATAATATTCTGTTCTGTTTATGTGCCACATTTATTTTATCTACTTATTAATAAAGGGATATTTGTTTTGCTTCCAGGTATTGTCTTTAGTGAATAATGATGTAATGTACATAAATGTGCAAACATCTATTCCATGTTTTTCTCTGAATGTGTTTGAGATAAGTGGATACACTCGTGAGTAATGTGCATGTTTTTGCTTTTGTTGCCTGATTCTTTGATATTGTGTCTGAGAAATTACAAAGGCCAGTTGTAATGAAGCTTCCCCTTATATATGCTTCTAGGAGTTTAATAGTTATAGGTCTTACATTTAAGTCTTTGTCTATGTTTTTAAATTTTTTTTTTTTTTTTTTACAGTTTTTGACTGGGGCCAGGTTTAAATCCGCCACCTCTGGTATATGGGGCCAGTGCCCTACTCCTTTGAGCCACACGTGCTGCCCTTGTCTATGTTTTTGACTGATACATAAGTATGGGGTACTGTAAGGACAAACAATTTATTGTTTCACATATATGTTTTATAATAATAAAAGTATGGTATTTATTGTACACATTACCTCGTGCATTTATTAGATGTTTGTGGTGAGAACACCTCTAACCTGGTCTTCTAAATATTTTGTAATATACTTTACTTTTAACCATTTTTATCTTACTGAGCAATAGAAAAGCAAAACTTTTTGTTTTTTTGTTTGTTTTTTGAGACAGAGTCTCACTGTGTCGCCCTCAGCAGAGTGCTGTGGTGTCATAGCTCACAGCAACCTCAAACTCTTGGGTTTAAGTTATTCTCTTGCCTCAGCCTCCCGAGTAGCTGGGACTACAGGCACCTGCCACAACACCAGGCTATTTTTCTGTTGCATTTGTCATTGTTACTTAGCTGGCCTAGGCCAGGTTCGAACCTGCCAGCCTCCGTGTGTGTGTGTGTGTGTGTGTGTGTGTGTGTGTGTGTGTGTGTGTGTGTGTGTGTCTGGCGCCGTAACCACAGTGCTACAGGCACCGAACCAGAAAAGCAAAACTTAATCCTTCTTTTGTACTTGTTAACCAACTTTGCCTCCTTCTTCATCTTCCCTCAATCTCTGGTAACTATTGTTCTATTCGCTGCTCCTATGGTATCTTTTTTTTTTTTTTTTTTTTTAAGATTTCATATGTGAGTATAGTCATACAGTATTTTTTGGCATCTGGCTTGTTTTACTTAACATGATGTCCTTCGGGTCCATTCATGTTTGTATGTGAGTACCATTTTGAAGTCAGGTACTTGATGCCTACCTACATGTATGTTCTTTTTGTTCAGGATTATTTTGGCTATTATCTCATTTCATGTACTTTTTAGGGTTTTAAAGGTAATTTCTGTGAATAATATCATTGTATGTTGATAGAAATTGAATTACATTTGTAGATCACATTGGGTAGTATTGTTTATTAACAACTATTTTTTTCAATTCATTAACAGAATGGAAAGATAACTTTCCATTTATTCATATGTTTTTCAGTTTCTTCATTTATGTTGTGTAGTTTTCAGTGTAGATAACATTTACCTTTTAAATTAAGTTTATTGCTAGATATCTTCATTTTTTATGTATATGGTATATGCAGAAAAGCATTAGTCAGCTTTTTTCATGAGTAAAAACACTGAACAAATTAGCTATAGGAGGTATATATATATATGTGTGTATATATATATATATATATATATATATATATATAAACTTGTGTGTGAATGTGTGTGAATAAAGGCCACACGTGAAAAGCCAATACTAATATTGTAGTGAAGAGAGAAATGCTGAAAGATTTTGGAATGTTTTCTTCACTCATATTCAACATAGTAATGAAAATTATTGTGAGACCAATAACAAAAGATAAAGAATTAAAGTCATTCAGATCGGGAAGTAGGAAACCAAATTGTCCCTGTTGGCAGACAAAATCATCTTATATTTTAAAAATCTAAATACTACGCCATAAGAAAATCTGTTGAAACTATTAAAAAAAATCAGTGAAGCTACAGAATACAAATATCAACATAAAGAATTAATAGTATTTCTATACAGTAACAGTGAACTAAAAGTAAATTTTAAAATTCCACTTAGAAAAGCTATTAAAAAAAAAAAGCAGTTTGTTTATTTTGAGTTCTTGTTTGTGTAAAGTCCATGGTAAGATTTTACCTCAGTTTGTCCAATTTTGATTTCCAGTATCCCCAGCCTTATTTTGTGAAGAGACTGTCTTTTTTTCTCTTTTTAAGACAAAGTCTTACTATGTCACCTTTGGTAGAGTGCTGTGGTATCATAGCTCCCAGCAACCTCAAACTCCTGGACTTAAGTGATTCTCTTGCCTCAGCCTCCCAAGTAGCTGGGACTATAGGCGCCTGCTACAACGCCTGGCTAAGAGGCTGTCTTTTACTTATTGTGATGAGAATCATGCTGAACATAAGTTAACCATATACATAAGGGTTTATTTCTAGGCTTTGTAATCTGTTTCATCATCTGTCTTTTTTTTAAAAGTAACAGACTGTTTTGAATATTACAGCTTTGTAATACTGTCTTTTTTTTTTTTTTTTTTTTTTTAGAGTATCACTTTGTTGCTAACCTTGAACTCTTGGGCTCAAGGGATTATCTTGTCTTAGCCTCCCAAGTAGCTGGGGCTACGGGCACCCACCACAATGCTTGTTCTCTCACTCTTGCTCAGGGTAATCTTGAACGTGTGAGCACAGACAGTCCACTCACCTTGGCCTCCCAGAGTGTTAGGATTACAGACGTGAGCCACCTGCCCAGCCTGTAATAATGTTTTGAAATCAGAATGTTTGGTGCCTCTGTTTTTATATTCGAATATCATATGTTTTAATTTTTTGATCCTTTAAGATTCCATAGAAATTTAGAATATCTTAACATTTGTGAAAAAACTTCCATTGTTAATTTAGATAGTTTACTAAATCTGGAGATCACTTTTGGCTAGCTAGCACCATAACAATATTATTTGTTTAGGTCTTAAATAAGAGTGTTTGTAATTCTTTTAATTTAATTTCCACATAGCTGTGGGCATATCACTTTTATTATGGCTTTTATTTCTGGGGGGAGGGTTGTTTTTTTTTTTTTTTTGAGACAGAGTCTCAAGCAGTCACCCTAGATAGAGTGCCCCGGCATCACAGCTCACAGCAACCTCAAACTCTTGGGCTTAAGCAATTCTCTTGCCTCAGCCTCCTGAGTAGCTGGGCTATTTTTTTTGTTGCACTTGTCATTGTTGTTTAACTGGCCCGGGCTGGGCACAAACCCACCACTCTTGGTGCATTTGGCTGGCACTGTGTGCTATGGGCACCATGCCGAATTTTTTTTTTTTTTTTTTGAGGTGGAGCCTAATGCTATCACTTGGGCTAGAGTGCCATAGCCTTAGACTAGTTCACAACAACCTCAAACTCATGAGCTCAAGCGATCCTTCAACCTTCTTTACCGGTGATTACCGTGATAGCTAATTGTTCTTTATAGAATAGATAGGGTCTTGCTCTTGCTCAGCCTGGTCTCAAACTCCTGAGCTCAAGTTATTCTCTAACCTCAGCCTCCTAGGTTGCTAGGATTACAGGCATGAGTCAACATACCCAGACCCTTGTGACAATTTTTGGTGTAAGACATTTTGCCATTGTTCCAGTATTTAACTTTGTATTTAATAACGTTTTTTTTCCAGTCTTTACATCTAACGTGCTTTTGTAGAAAGCAGTGTTGGATGTTATTTCTTGAATTTATTCAGACAAAAGATGTCTTTTGATTTATTTAATTTCTATAAAAATAAATACTGAAAGAAAATGACTATTGTATTTTATTTATTTTTATAGTGTTACCTGACAAAGAAAGTTGGGCTGTCTGTCACTGTCAGTTCATAGGTAGAGATAGGATAGGTCCACTCAACTTGATTTGTCAAAAGGCCAGGATTCTGAAGAACAGTGAGAGTAGTCTCTGTAAGACTATTCTGTTCTTCCATTTTTATTTATTTATTTATTTATTTTGAGACAGAGCCTCAAGCTGTCACCCTGGATAGAGTGCAGTGGCATCACAGCTCACAGCAACCTCCAATTCCTGGGCTCAAGCGAGTCTCTTGCCTCTGCCTCCCAAGTAGCTGGGACTACAGGTGCCCGCCACAACGCCCGGCCATTTTTTGGTTGCAGCC
>CAUYRH010161479.1:0-14508 GCA_963574655.1 Perodicticus potto
ACCTCCAATTCCTGGGCTCAAGCGAGTCTCCTGCCTCCGCCTCCCAAGTAGCTGGGACTACAGGTGCCCGCCACAATGCCCGGCCATTTTTTGGTTGCAGCCGTCATTGTTGTTTGGCGGGCCCGGGCTGGATTCGAACCCGCCAGCTCAGGTGTACGTGGCTGGCGCCTTAGCCTGTTGAGCCACAGGCGCCAAGCCTGCTTTTCCATTCTTATGAGTATGTTTTAACTCCATCCAGGTTAATACAAAAGATGTAAAGTTTCCATCTTTTTATAGTATTCCATGGTGTAATGATACCACATATAATCCATTCCTGGCAATTACAATTGGTAATTGTAAACTGAGCTGTGTTAAACTATCTAGTGCAGATGTCTTTGTAGTAAAATACTTTTTTTCTTCTGAGTAGATGCCTAGTAATGGGACTGCAGGGTCAAATGGAAGGTCCAATTTGAGTTTTTTGAGGATTCTCCATCCTTCTTTCCAAAGAGGCTGTCTGGTTTGCAGTCCTGCCAAGAGTGTATAAGTGTTCACTTCTCTCCACATCCGTGCCAGCATCTGCAACTTTGGTACTTTGTGATGTAGGCTGTTCATGTGAGGAGGATTTTCTTAATCATGATTCTTCCTTTTTTCTAAGAGTTTGGCAGAACTAGGCCAAGTGCATTCAGCTCCTCAGAAGTGGAGGAGCTAGGGCTCATGGCATCCGTAGCTCAGTGGTTAGGGCACTGGCCACATACACTGGGACTGGAGGGTTCAAACTTGGCCTGGGCCTGCTAAACAACAATGACAACTACAATAGAAAAATAGCTGGGTGCCTGTAGTCCCAGCTACTTGGGAGGCGGAGGCAAGAGAATCACTTAAGCCCAAGAGTTTGAGGTTGCTGTGAGCTGTGACGCCACAGCACTCTACCAAGGGTGACATAGTGAGATTCTGAGAGTCTTTCTCAAAAAAAAAAAGGGAAATGGGAGAGCTAGGCCAAGGCCCAGTTTGTCAGCAAAAAATTCAGAAATTCCCTAGCCAAGGAAGCTCTGGCAGGTGGGCCCCTGAGTCCTTCAAGCTCTGGACGGCTAATTAGTCCTCAAGGCAGCAGACCGATATCTCCAGGGCCCTCAGTACCTCTCCTTTCTCTCACCCATTTTTTCTCACTGCCTTATTAGAATTGCTACATCAGAGTCAACTTGACCACCTGGAACCCCATTTGGAAACCTTACCTTTGACATCTAAGACCAGAATAATCATTCTTCTAATTTTGTTCCATAACAAGTGTTTATGGCACCACTTGTGCTTATAATGTAGTCCTTACAGTTGTTGACAGGCAAGATCCCCAGGGTTGCAATGCACAAAATAAAAAATCATTCCATTATGTTAAAAAAAAAAAAACCAGAAAACAAACAAAAAACCTATCTCATAGGCCTAGGACATACCCTGGATACTACAAAGTCTTTTTTCACTTCTTGGTCTTGAATTTTGGAAAGATTCTAAAGAGCAGTGACTAGTCCTGGGACATCTGAGACCTTGGTGAAGGATAAGTCCCTCTGATTTTTGTGCCTCTGCCAGCAGTCTGGCTTCTAACACAGCAGTCAAGGGACACTGACTCATCTCTCTGGCAAAGTGTTACAGGGGGGAGAGGAAGAGCTCAGTGCCCTAATCCTCCACCATTACGAAGATTATACAGGATAGTGCTGGCATCCACCCAGCTGGACTAGGTGATTATATTTTCCAGATCCATCAGTGAAAAGGTATTCAGAGAGAAGAGAAGCCTGGGCTTGCTTTGCCATTAAAACCCCCTTTGCCGGAAATGACCAACACTTAGAGGCTCCATATATTATTTTATTTTAAAATTAATACCTCAACCTCCGGTGCCCTAAATTAGGTTAAGTCACTCTGATGGCCAGCTTTCTCCCAAATCCAACTTAGGGAAATAAAGATTTTCTTATCAGGGTGTTTTTATGGTACAAAACCAAAAACATTTTAGTCCCTCTACTGTAACTCCTCATTTTTTATTTTATTTTATTTCAAATCTTAATGTAGATACAATTCTGTTTTCTAGAGGTTTTCCCCCTTAGTGTAAGTGTTTTGAAATCTCTGCTTAATCTCTATAATTATTTGTAATGACTATATCATCTATTAAAAAGATGTACTATATTTTCTTATGGTTTAAGGATTTAGGCTTACAAGTTTGTAAGACTGTATTAGAAATAATACTGTAGGCTCGGTACCCGTAGCACAGTGGTTACGGCTCTGGCCACATACACCGAGGGTGGTGGGTTGGAACCCAACCTGGGCCAGCTAAACAACAATGACAACTGCAACCAAAAAAAATAGCCGGGTGTTGTGGCAGGTGCCTGTAGTTCCAGCTACTTCGGGAGGCTGAGGCAAAAGAATCACTTGAGCCCAAGAGTTTGAGGTTGCTGTGAGCTTTAACGCCACAGGACTACCAAGGGCGACATAGTGAGACTCTGTCTCAAAAACAAAAAAGAAAGAAAGAAAGAAACAATACTGTAATAAGGTTTTATGCCGTTTTTTCCTTTTTCCCAATTATTTTCTTGTGCTGCAGTTCTAGGAGTAGACCACAGGGTCAGTGGATCAGACTATACCGTCTCATTGTTCTCCTGAGCGGTTGTGTGGTGTCCAGTGTCTGCAAAACGTGGTGAATGAACAGCTCAAAAGTTAACTTCTAGGCTTGGCGCCTGCAGTTCAACAGCTGGGGCACCAGCCACATACACCGGGGCTGGCAGGTTGGAACCCTGCTGGGCCTGCCAGACAACAGTGACATCATCCACAACAACAAGACAAAAATAGCCGGGCCTTGTGGCAGGTGCCTGTAGTCCCAGCTACTAGGGAGGCTGAGGCAAGAGAATTGCTTAAGCCCAAGAGTTGGAGGTTGCTGTGAGCTGTGACGGTACAGCACTCTATTGAGAGTGACAAAGTGAGACTGTCTTTAAAAAAAAAAAAAGAAGAAGTTAACTCCTGCAGGCCTGTGTGGGGATTTCTCAGCCACTGATAACTCGTATATCATCTTTTAAGAAATGTGTAGCTATACAACTTTTGACTATTCTGCTTTTTTTTTTTTTTGCAGTTTTTGGCTGGGGCTGGGTTTGAACCCGCCACCTCCAGCATATGGGGGCCGGTGCCCTACTCCTTTGAGCCACAGGTGCTGCTGCCCGAATATTGCGCTTTCTTTCCCTTGCTAATCATACAGGCAGTTAGGAGTATTTTGACTATCAAAAGAAGGATGAAACCAAATATATATATATTTTAAAGTGCTTACAGTTTACAAACTGCTTTCCCATTCAGCACCTCAATGAATCCTCATGATACTTGGCAAAACATTTGGGTGAGGGATGATGATCATTTCCTCCATTTTCAGGCGAAGAAAAGTGGGGTGCAGAGGGTTTAAGGTTAACCAGATAGTGATGTGTCTATGACCTGTGATGTTCTGGGGACACGCCCTGACCGCCCCCTGTATTTATGTGTTTCCCTGCCTAGGACTTCGGCAGCCCCCGGTCTGTCACCTCTCGGTGTGACTTGAGGGCTAACCTTGTCAGGAATGGCTGTGGGAGTGAGATCGAGAGCCCCGCCAGCAGCACCCGTGTCCTGCGCAGCCTGCCTCTGAGCAGCAAGGGCTCCAGCTCCCTGGGCGCAGACGTCATTCAGATGACGCCACAGGAGATCGCCGTGAGCCTCCGGCCTGGTGAGTTGAAAAGCCCCCCCGCCCCGGCATGAGTGTGGGGAGAATGGGCCAGGCCAGGCTGAGATCCGAGGCCAGGTCGGGTAATGATGTGGTTAGGATCAGACCTCTCAAAGCCGAGTACAGGGCCCCTGGGGATGAAGAGAATAGTTTTGCTGTTTTTTTGAATTGTGGTAGAATACATATAACATCAGTTACCATTTTAACCATTTTCAGTGCACAGTTCCATGGCATTAAGCACATTGACAATGTCATGTAGGTATCACCACTATTTCTGGAACTTTTTCATCAACCCAAAGAGAAAATCTATACCCATTAAAAAATAGCTCCTCATTCCACCTTGCCCTCAGGCCCTGACAACTTGTTTTCTGTTATGCTTTCTGACTGCGAATTTGGCCATTCTAGGTTCCTACACAGTAGAATCCTTCGGTATGCATCCTTTGATGTTTGACTCATTTCACTTGGCATGTTTTCAAGGTTCATCTGCACTTCAGTGTGTGACAGAATTGCAGTACTTTTTAGACTGGATGATATTTCATTGTATTGTATATACTGCATTTTGTTTTGTCTTGTTTTGTTTTGAAATAAAGTCTCACTCTGTTGCCTGGGCTAGAGTATGGTGGCATCATTATAGCTCACAGCGACTTCAAACTCCTGGATTTTAGGCATCCTCCTACCTCAGACTTCCAAGTAGCTGGAACTACAGGCCCACACCACCATGCCTGGCTATTTTTTAAATTTTTGTAGAGATGAGGTCTCACTTTGTTGCTCAGGTTGGTCTTGGGCTCTTGACCTCAAGCATTCCTCTTGCCTTGGCTTCCCAAACTGCTAGGATAACAGGTGTGAGCCACCATGCCCGGCTTTCCACATATTATCTATCTGAGGATATTTGGGTTGTTTCCAACGTTTGGCTATTATGAATAATGTTATTATTTCTTCTAGAAGGATGCTGGTAGATTTATTCCTTAGTTGATGCAAGTTGCTCAGGAAAGATGCTACTTTTAGGAAAAAGTCGGTTAATTCTATCTGTATTTGTGGCAATCTGAAAGGACAGACTTTCAGAATGCAGATTTTATTTTGTTTTGTGAAGCAGGAGCCCCTGCAAGCCCTCGTGCTGTTTGTACACATATATAATGTATACATGATAAGGAAATACACAGTTTTTGCATACCTACTAAAATGCTTGACCTACCCTGCCCTTGAGGAAAGAACTTGCTGAAGGTCTCTCACTAAGTGGTGAATCTGGTTCAGTCCTGGGTCTTTGTGACTGCAAACCCATAGTTATTTCTAGGTCGCCACTTTTGTCGTGTAATAAACTACGTCAATAGGATCCTTGCAGTGCAGGGTAGATGTGCATACGGCTAAGTGGGGAAGTATCACCTTGTTGGTAGGGGCAGATTTCTCCAAATTCCATTGATTTTTTTTTTTAGCCTTTTTTTCTATGCTGTTGCCTAGGAAACCACTGGCAATCACTATTTATAGATGGTTCATTTAGATGTCAGCGCAGCTTGTAGCAGTGGCGCTCCTGGTTCTAGCACTGGCTCTGTCCCCAGCTCAGAGGGTCTGGGCAAGTTGCTCCATCTCTCAGCATCTCGGGATCTTTGTCACCTTTATTTCTCACAGGCATGTTCAGAGGCTTAAACGAAGCTTCTTGTATAAGTGAACTTTTAAACAGTCATGGCCAAGGGTGCCGGTAGAGGTCTGCGCGGGGTGCTCAGTGACTCAGAAGTGGATTTCGCAAGTGCTGCATATGGGAAGTGCTCAATGACGCTCTTGGGGTTGCTGTTGTTATTATTATTAGTATTGAATGGTTTGCACCATGGGGTTTGGTTTTTTTTAAAGAAAGAGCTCTGAGTCATCACATACTTGAGAAGCATTTTATTTTGTCTATTTTAATTGTCTTAACAATAAGAAACCAAAGAAGGGTATAAGTAGACCCTGCCAAACAGAGAAACCCAAGCTGCTTGTTTGCCCACCCAGGGATCAGTGCTGAGATTAACTGAAGTGAGGAGTTTTGCAAAGTTTCTCACTGCGAGTGGCACGCAGGCTTTTTGTTTGGTAAGATACCACGTTGAAAGAGACCAGGAAGGGAATCCTTACAAAACAGTGTGAGTGGGTAGAAAAAAGTCAGCTGAGCCTTTATGTGGGCAGATGTTTGGTGATGTCCTCTGGGGAGAAATAAATCGTCTTACATGAAAACAGGCTCCAGGTCAAGGGTTTTAACCTAAAAGAGGATGTAGGGGTTGCTGCAGACTATTAATATATTAGAACATTGTGTAGCAGAAAAAGGTTATCAACTAAAGTGAATGCTATATCTTCCCTTTTATCGTAATAACAATATAACAGCAACTAAATGAAATTCTTGAAAAATCATCAATTTTACGTAGTATTATTTTTCATTTTTACCATATCCTCTATCTTTATTCACATGTGTTTGTGTTTTTCTTATGCTTATAATTGTACTGACTTGTAATTGTATACTGTTTTCAATCAGAAATCTGAAAACAAGGGCAAAATTTCATACTTCCAAATGAGTTTACAGTTTCAGAGTCATCATCGAGGGACGTTTTTATTAACAACTTTTTTTTTTTTTTTTAAGACAGAGTCTCAAACTGTCACCCTGGATAGAGTACCATGGCGTCATCATAGCTCACAGCAACCTCCAACTCTTGGGCTCAAGTAATCTTCTTGCCTCAGTGTTTTGGGGTTTTTTTTGTATTTTTAGTAGAGACAGGGTCTCACTCTTGCTCAGGCTGGTCTCAAACCCGTGAGCTCAAGCAGTCTACCCACCTTGGCCTCCCAGAGTGCTAGGATTACAGGCGTGAACCACTGTGCCCAACCAACAACTTGTATTTTTGGACTCCCTCATCTAGAATAACTCTCAAAGCTGCCCTTCCCGACATGTGACCATCTCCCCCATGGCCCCCTCTGCAGGGCTCCCAGTCTCCCTGCACCCCACATGCTGCTGCCCCCAGGGATGAGGCTCTTGTGCAGGGCTCTGGCCTCCTTACACCCTGCATGCTGCTGTCCCCAGGGGTGGGGCCCCAGAGTTCATTACTGCGGTGCCTGGGACATTGCTGCCTCCCCAAAACACTTAAGGAATGAACAAACCATGTGAAAGGTATTGCAACAGGAAAGGGATCTGTAATGTTATTATTTCTTCTAGAAGGATGCTGTAATGTTCTCACCAAGAAATGGTGGCAAATTCTTACCTTTAGGGTAGATTTAATTCAGGAATTTCACAAAGCTGAAGATGTCATAGTTTAAATAATTCCAGTTTTTCAAATTAGAATTTGAATTAAGGTGTGAATGTGGGCAAAGAGACTATTTGGTTCAACTTATCGGACAACCCCCATAGAGGACTCAAAGAGTGGTTTCAGCGATGGCAGGTTTATTTACAATATATATGTATTCATAAAACTCAATGTATGTTTGATTAAAAAAAAATTAGTCTTATTTGACAGTCATTTCTCCCACTAAACATTATGATTATTTCTGATAATTACAAATAAAATGGACAACCTGGTCCTATGTTTGTACAAACCTGTGGGTGCCGCATGCAGCTCTGATTGTGGGAGGTGTAGGTATTGGGAGCATCAAGGTGACGGAGGGCTTGCTGCCCTCTGAAAATACACCCAAACTGCCAGGAGGAAGCGATGGAGACCAGCAGCAGATCTGATGAAAATTTGAATTGCTAACGGTCTAAAACCATTTTGAATAGTTTTTCAAATGTAGAAACACTTGAAACCAATAATGCCTTGTATAATCTTGAAAATATAGTTTTAGTATTTAAAAAGAAAAGTACAAGCTGGGTGTGATGGCTCATACCCATAATACTGAGGTGGGTGCACTGCTTGACCTCAGGAGTTCAAGAGCAGCCTGAGCAAGAGAGAGACCCTGTCTCTACTAAAAACAGAACAACTAGCTGGATATTGTGGCAGGTGCCTGTAGTCCCAGCTACTTGGGAGGCTGAAGGAAGAAGATCTGCAGAACCCAAGAGTTTGAAGTTGCTGTGAGCTATGATGCTACAGCACTCTAGCCCTGGGTGACAGAGTGAGACTCTGTCCCCCCTTCCCTCAAAAAAAAGAGAAGTACAGGCAAACCCCAGATATTTATTTGGGGGGAGGAAAGGATAGTATATTGCAGTTGACAAAATTTTCAGTTTAGCAAATGCGTACTTACCTCAGAGAAATTCCTTCAGAGTCTGGGGAGGACTTGCAGGTATGTAAGGACTGATTGTTGTTTTCTGTCTTTTTAGAAATGCTTCAGTGTTTCCTCCTTTGCTCACCCCCCGCCCCCGCCCCAGTACCTCCTAGTGAATACCTGTTGAGTGAAATGTAACACATTGCCGGCCTTGTACCGGAGTAGTCAAGGACAAGCCTCAGCTCAATATAAAAGATACCATGAAGGAAAAGTTGCTCCAGGATTAACCCTGGAGGAGAAAAAGAAAAGATACATTTCTCTTTAAGCAGGACTTTTAGTTTAGTTTAGTTTTTTTCTTAAACGGAGATATATTTCACATACTACAAAATCCACTATTGGGAAGTATATAAAATTCAGCGGTTCTTAGTATATTGGCGAGGTGGCACGAATGTCACTACCAGATAATTACAGAACATTTTCATCACCCTGAAAAGAAACCGCATGTCCGTGAGCAGTTACTCCTGATCTGCCCTTCCCGCTCTCCGTTCAGCCTCTAGCAACCACTGGTCTGTCTGCTTTCTGTCTGTAGGTGTTGCCTATTCTGGGCGTTTCCTGTAAGTCACATAACATGTGCCCTGTTATAGCTGGCTTCTTTCACTTAGCAAAATGTTTTCACGTTTCGTCTGTGTTGTGACATGTATTTCACCCCTCTTTATGACCAAATAATATTCTATTGTGTGGATGGATGGATGGATGGATGGATGGATGGATGGATGGATAAATAGATAGATATGCCACATTTTAGTTGATGACACTTGGGCTGTTTCCACTTTGGGGCAGTAATGATTCATGGTGCTATGAACATTCATGTACAAGCTCTTATGGGGACATATGTTTTCAATAATCTTGGGTCTATAGCTTGGAGTGGAATTGCTGGGTCAGATGGTAATTCTGTGTTTAACTTTTTGAAGAACTGCCAAACTTTAAGCAGGATTTTGTGTAAACATAGGGTTATATTTTCCATTTTATTTCAATACTGAAAACTGTATGTCAGGAGAAGAACCTTAGAAAATGCTTAACAAAGAACATAATAAAATCCTTAAGAAAGGACATAAACTTTAAAGTAAAGCTTATTGAGAATGGTTGAAAGCTAGAGGTGGTTTAAAACACTGAGGCAGTTAGAAAGGATTTATTAAAGTTATTATTTGCCTCAATCCTTAACCTCTTAACAAATTATCCTTGATTGATAGCTTTTTTGTTTGTTTTACACTTTTTGAATAATTTTAGACTCACAAAAAGTTGCAAAAATAACAGAGAGATGTCCAGTGTACCTTACTAAGTTGTCACCAATGGGAACATATAACCAGAGTATGTTTTCAAAACCAGGAAATTGACATTGGTACAATACTACTAACTAAACTACAGGTGATCAGTTGTTTTGGGGTTTCCTGCAAGCCTCTACTTATGGGTTTTGTTTTTTTTTTTTTGGCGGGGGCTGGGTTTGAACCCGCCACCCCCGGCATATGGGGCCAGTGCCTCCCACCTCTACTTATGTTTTTTTTCTCCTCTCCTTCCAGGTTCTACTTTGGGGGAACCCGTTTAGGTATTGCTTCTGCAATAAAGTTGCTACCTAGACTGGCAGTGTACATGCTTACAGAAATGAAGAAAGGTTTTTGAAGGTGGGTGGATAAGGGGTTATTTTAAAGGAAACTGGAAATGTAGAGGTCTATTGCTTGGAGGCAGATACCGTGGAGGCCAATCATATCTTCAGATCACTTACTGTTTTTGGTTCCATCTGTTAAGAGTCTGAATTCTGAGTTGGGGAATGGGGTGCACTGCAGCTTGGCAGCCTTGTTCCAGACCTGTGAGTCAAGTCTTTGGTTCTAGATCATGACTTAGTCCTGGGGTGCTAATTACCTTAATTACCTTTTACTGTGGTGAACAGAAGAGTCATATGTTCATTTATAAGCTGGGCACTAGGACCCTAATTTTCAGTCATATACCTTTCATAATATAATTGATTTATATGTCGCCTCCCTCTCTGCCTCCTTCCCTATAGAGTCTCACTCTATTGCCTGGGTATAGTGAGCCACAGCATTGTAGCTCACAGCAACCTCAAACTCTTGGGTTCAAGCGATCCTCCTACCTCAGCTTCCCGGGTAGCAGGGACTACAGGCACTCACCATGATGCCTGGCTAGTTTTTCTATTTTTAGTAGAGACAGAGTCTCAGTCTTGCTCAGACTGGTCTCAAACTACTGAGCTCAAGCAATCCACCCATCTCAGCCTCCCAGGATTACACTTGTGACCCTCAGTGCCTGGCCTCCCTTCTTTCTTTCAGTCTCTAGCAGAGAAGGGTAATTCTAGGGAATCAAAAGCCACTCACATCTGTTTTGGGATGGCAAAAGTCTTTTTCAGCTGAAGTTACTACTTTGTCTTACCAGTTGAACAAAAGTCAATCTTAAAAGTTCTCATATGAATTCTGTATTCACTCCCTAGAAGTGTTTGGCATCTGATATGTCCCTAAAGAAAAAATTTACTTTTGGCGGCACCTGTGGCTCAAAGGAGTAGGCTCCGGCCCCATATGCTAGAGGTGGCGGGTTCAAACCCAGCCCCCAGCCAAAAAGCACAAAAAAAAAAAAAAAAAGAAAAGAAAAAAAATACTTTTTACTTTTTACTAACGGAAGCACAGAGAGAAGAAAGCTTTAAGAATATGTTTCAGATGGAATGCTAGTCGATACATGATTATGGTGGGGGAACCTGTACTTAAGAACTGAACAGGGGCAGGAATTCCGTGCAAAATGCAGGTGGAGCTGTATGCTTTGGAAACAGGAAAAACCAGAAAGACATGGGAGGGCTGCCTGGGGGCAGGGGTAGCTTCATCCTCACAGGTGTTAGATGATCAGCTTCTCTTTGGAGCTTGCATTATCTTGTTTTTCTCTGATCTGCCACTGGTCTGGAATGGGAATTATATGGAACAGCTCCAGGGGGAAGGGGTGCAGCTACTGGGACAGGAGCCTGTAGGGATCCTGTGTGGAGTGAGAGAGAGAGTCGGCATCAACAGGCACAGACCCAGCCCTGACAGCAGAGGCCAGAAAGGCTGTGCACTCTGCCAGGCACAGGGGAGATGGTGACTGGTTTAAAGTCTCAGGCAGAGCTGGGAGGCCCATGGCTGAGAAGGAGTGGGAAGGGAGAACAGTAGCTAAGTATGTCTGGTTCTGAGGTGCACCCAAAGGTGGGAAGCGTGCCCCAGGCCTTCTGTCTGCAGAGAGGTGGCTTCCCCATGAGTCTGCAAGCACTGGAGCCTCCCCTGCGGGGGAGTTGGTATGCCGGCAGCTGGACACCCACACCAAGAATCCTACCAGGAATGTCATTTGTGCCAGACTCCCCGACAGAACATTCCATATTGCCAAGGCCCACTCAGGAGTTTGTGGCATTTAAAATCAAGCATACTAGAGGTGGCAATGAACCCTCTTTCTGAGCGTTAGTACAGGGTGGACATAAAGTTCACGTGCAACTTAAAAGAGTTTAAAATAGTAAATTGCACATGAACTTTATGGACACCCTGTATTGCACTCCTTACATCCCTCCTTTTCTGGAAAAATGTGAGAAATATTTATTTTTAACATTCGCAGCCCTCCTTTGGAAGTGTGTGTGTGTGTGTGTGTATGTGTGTGTGTGTTCTTTCACAGATCAATTTTGTTTACAATTTAATGCCAAGAGACGTCTGGCTTCAGAATGATACCCTCTTACCATACAAAGGGAACTAACTTATATATATGTATTATACCTTAGTTCCCTCTTTGCCTTTGTATTTGGAAAATTTGGAGTTAAATTTGTATGCCCAAGGCTATAGCCATTCCAACTCAATTTTCTGATAGAATTTTCTTTTTTTTTTTTTTCGAAAGTCTCAAAAAACAGACAACTAATGTTTATAAATAAAAATAGAAGATAATTTCAAAAAAACAGATCATGCCAAATCTTATAGACAATAGAAAAAGAAGAAATACTTCAAATTCATTCTACTTCATCTGGATATGCCTGATACTAAAATTGGAAAAAATCTATTATTATAAAGGGGAAATTACAAACATATTTCACTTATAAATGAGGATGCAGTATCTTAAACAACATATTAACAAGTTGAAATAAAAATTATTGTTCAAATAATGTACTTTGGTCAAAATTAAATCCAATTTATGTGAGAATTAGTCGCTATTTTTTTTTCTTTTTTTTCCTTTTCCTTTCCCCCACTCCCTCCCTCCTTCTCTCTCTGTCTGCTCTCTCCTTCCCCCACCCCCACAGGGTCTTTAATTGTCATTAATTGTCCTCATATCAAAGTTGAATACATAGGATTCATGCTTCTCCATTCCTGTGATGCTTCACTAAGAATAATGTGTTCCACCTCCATCCAGGTTAATACAAATGCTGCGCAATCTCCATTTTTTAATGGCTGAATAGTATTCCATGTTTTACATATACCACAGCTTGCCAATCCATTACTGGGTTGAGGGGCATTTAGGCTGTTTCCGCATTTTAGAAATTGTAAATTGAGCTGCGATAAACAGTCTAGTACAAGGGTCTTAAAAATAAAAGTTTTTTTTTTCCCCTTCTGGATAGATGCCGAGTAATAGGATTACAGGATCAAACGGGGAGGTCTAGGTTGAGTTCTTTGAGGTTTCTCCAGACTTCCTTCCTACAAAAAGGTTGTATTAGTTTGCAGTCCCACCAACAGTGTAAAAGTGTTCCTTTCTCTCCACATCTGTGCCAGCAATTGCAGTTTTGAGATTTTGTGATATGGGCTATTCTCACTGGGGTTAGATAATATCTCAGGATGGTTTTAATTTGCATTTCCCCAATAATTAGGGATGATGAGCATTTTCTCATGTTTGCTAGCCGTTTGTCTGTCTTCTTTAGAGAAGGTTCTGTTCATCTCTCTTCCCCATTGATCTATGGGATTATTGGCTTTTTTCATGTGGATTAATTTAAGTTCTCTATATATCCTAGTTATTAAGCTTTTGTCTGATTCAAATATGCAAACATAGTTTCCCATTGGGTAAGTACACTTTGGTTGCTGTCTCCTTAGCTCTACAGAAGCTTTTCGGTTTAATTATATCCCATTTGTTTACTATCGTCGTTGTTGCAATTGCCATGGCAATCTTCTTCATAGAGTCTGTCCCCAGGCTGATATCTTCCAGTGTTTTTCCTATGCTTTCTTTGAGGATTTTTATTATTTCACACCTTAAATTTAAGTCCTTTATCCATCTTGAATCAATTTTTGTGAGTGGAGAAAGGTGCAGGTCCAGTTTCAGTCTTTTACATGTGGATATCCAGTTCTCCCAGCACCATTTATTGAATAGGGAGTCTTTCTCCCAGTGTATGTTCTTGTTTGGTTTATTGAAGATTAGGAGGCTGTAAGTTGTTGGTTTCATTTCCTGGTTTTCTATTCGATTCCAAATGTCTATGTCTCTATTTTTGTGTCAGTACCATGCTGTCTTGACCACTATGGCCTTGTAGTACAGCCTAAAATCTGGTATGGTGATACCCTGGCTTTGTTTTATTTCTAAGAACTGCCTTAGCTATTCAGGGTTTTTTATGGTTTCATACAGAAGGCAGAACCAAAAGAATTGAAATTTTACCTTGCATCTTCTCAGACCACAATGCACTAAAAGTGGAACTCAACTCCAACAAAAATGTTCAACCTCACACAAAGGCATGGAAGTTAAACAACCTTATGCTGAATGACAGGTGCAGGAAGAAATGAAACAGGCAATTCTTAACTTCCTTGAGTATAACAAAAATGAAGAAACAAGCTACCAAAACCTGTGGGATACAGCAAAAGCAGTCCTGAGAGAAAAATTTATTGCTTTAGAAGTCTATATTTGAAAAACAGAAAGAGGGTGGCACCTGTGGCTTAGTAGGTAGGGCGCCGGCCCCATATACCAAGGGTGGCAGGTCCAAACCTGGCCCCAGCCAAACTACAACAAAAAAACAGCCAGGCGTTGTGGCAGGTGCCTGTGGTCCCAGCTACTCGGGAGGCTGAGGCAAGAGAATTGCCTGAGCCCAGGAGTTGGAGGTTGCTGTGAGCAGTGTGACGCCACGGCACTCGACCGAAGGCAATAAAGTGAGAGTCTGTCTTTACCAAAACAAAAACAAACAAACAAAAAAAATCAGAATGAGAGTGCATCAACAAACTCACAAGTCATCTTATGTAATTGGAAAAAGAACAATCTAACTCTAAACCCAGCAGAAGAAAAGACATATCCAAAATTAAATCAGAGATTAATGAAATTGAAAACAACAGAATCATTCACAAAATTAATGCAATAGGAGTTGGTTTTTTGAAAAAATAAATAAAATAGATAAACCTTTGGACAGACTAACTAGAAATTAAAGTAAAATCCTTAGTAACCTCAATGAGAAATGATAAAGAGGAAATAACAACTGAAGCCACAGAGGTACAAGAGATTATCTCTGAATACTACCAGAAACTTTATGCCCAGAAATTTGACAATGTGAAGGATATGTATCAATATTTGGAGTCACATCCTCTCCCTAGACTTAGCCAGGAAGAAATAGAGCTCCTGAACAGACCAATTTCAAGCACTGAGATCAAAGAAACAATAAAAAATCTCCCAACAAAAAAATGCCCTGGTCTGGATGGCTTCACACCAGAATT